>PVJL010000426.1:211990-424748 GCA_004026885.1 Lyroderma lyra
GGGGGGGGGGGTTCCCTGGCTGGGAATCAAACCCAGGTCACAGTGTTGAGAGCGCTGAAGCCTAACCACTATACCACCCATCTCTATATTTTTCACATGAAGAAACCAGGATATTTGACCCAAGATTTCACAGCAAGTAAACTGACTGGATTGAGATTCAATCCCAGGCAGTCTTATTTTAGGGGCTAAAGCCTTAACCAGACTTGTGGGGTGGGAGCCAGAAGATGGAGTGAGATAGAATAAGGGCACTGATCTTGATATGGGATTTTCTTTTGAAAACAAATTTTTAAACTCACTTTTCTGAGGGTTCTCTGTGAACCTCACCTTGGGGACTGGATGTATGGAAATACATCCAGGATTTAACCAGGATTAAATGAAGGTGGTTTTCATAATTCCTTTAATCTGGAAAGTATAGTTATTCTGCTGTAATAAGTAGTAGATTAAAAGAACAGTTTCCCCCTCTTTTGCCTATAAATGTTGCTCTCTTCTAAGTAGAATGTTATAGCACTATTTTTCTCTTCATCAGTTTGCCACAATCTAGTAACTCTGAGGCTTCTTTAGCAACGGTGTGATAGGAGAGGACTCCCTCTTCTGAGTATTAACTAGAGAAGTTCTGTGAGACTCAGGTTTTGTCATCCAGTCATTGGAAGCTTCAATCAAGAGTTAATGTGAACTGTGGCTAAGAGATGTCTGTTGACGCATAGTTCCATGGGGAGTTTGTCTTTGATCAGAATGGTCTTTGGGAAAAATGGAAACATAACAGTCAAGGGAAAGGAGTCGGGATATGGTTACAAAGCTTGTTTAGCTGTTAGTTTAGTTTCAGCAAATCACCTACACCATAACATTTAACAAACTGTGCTCTTAACAAAGCCAGGCACACAGGAAAGGCAATGAATAGTAATTATTTTCTTTTTAAAAAGACTGCTTTGTGAGGCTGCTGCCACCTTTCAGTCTATCCTTTGTGCAGCTGAAGAAACAAGTGTTCGCCTTTTTGAAAAGGAGGAGAGAGGACAATGGTTATTACCCTGGCTTTTTCCAAACTTCATAATACCTGATTGTGCCCTTCAAAGGATTTAGTTGCCTCCTCTGCCTGTCTTTCTGAATATGCTAACCTCCGCAGGAGAAAAGCTGGTGTGGAAAGTAAAGTGGAACCATTTATGTATTTGTTTATTAGTGGGTGTGCAGGTGACAGACATGCTATCAAAAGGAAATTGAAGGGTGCCTCCTGAGTTGGTATGTTTTTTAACAGTTTCTGTGAGTTGTTTTTGGGATTGATAATATGCCTGCTTGTCTCATTTTCATCTGGCAGCCATCTTGGCTGAGACCCACTGCTTCTGAGAGAAGGCATACTTTTGATGATAGCTGCAGGAAGACAGATGGTGTGGAGCCACAGTTCACTCACTGACTTCAGCACCAAATTTAAGACTTCTACCCTACTACTTGATAATATAGTTCATTATAGTTATAATTATCAAAGGACAGCTTTGAATGGATTCTTGACCATATTATAAAATTGTGAGATTTCATGAAAGGTATTTTAGTTTCAATGAATGTTAAAAGTAAATGCATATTTTGCCTATAATATATCCTAACCATGTATTATTTTCCACAGAATCTTAGTTCCCTTTGTTTCCTTTCCTGCTTCCCCCAATGAATAATTATTTACCACTGCTCTCTCTTTTTTTGGAATAAGACCAGTGGGGCATTCTCTCACTTTCATTCTCACCATCTCAGCCCTTCCATTTGGATACATTTTGATGAATTTGTTTAAACTGTGTATTCCCAAAGACTTTAACAATATGGTTCCTAAGGTAGGGGGCATTCTGTGTCTCTGCTTCCCTCTTGGTTGTCAGCCAGCACAGTTTCCAATTTAGTTGGAGAAGTCAAGCTTGTTACCTGAAATTTAAGAATGCCAGAGGCAACAGCACTGTCTAAATAATTTTAGCATGTTTCACAGCTTCCAAAAAGTATTTGGTGAATTTCCTCCTGGCAATAATTCATATATTCTATAGACTTTAACACTCTGCTGCTTGGAATTATGAAACCTGGTCTAGATTTTGTGCCAGATTTATTAGAATTCTGTATTTTGAGAGGTAGTGTGCATAATGATAAGGAAGCATTGCTAGTTCCAGAGCCTCCTGTTTGGGGGATCCTTTTTGGTAATACATTCGGGGAGTCTTATAGTCTCTGCTTTGCCATGGTTTTACAAAGAAAGGGATTGACTCTGCCCTCTGTTGTCAATCTGAGTAAAGCTTTCTACTTCTCCAAAGGAGTTTTAGTCTAAGGTTCCACCAACTGTAAGCCCCTTTTTTGTAAGGATTTAATATTGCTTTTGCTTATGCCCTGGGAGCAGAGCCAGGCTATGGTGGTGTGGGCAGGGAAAAGAACGGATCTAAAATTGGAGCTTATTTTCATCTTACCTTTTATTCAAGTTAACATCTAGAATCCAATATTGACTCTATGAATGATTCCCCGCTTCCTGCTCTGGTGAACTCTTTTTCTCAAGACTAACAACAATGAAAACAATGAAAATTGAATCTGGGAGAGATTAAATTAGTTTTCAAAGGTTAAATTAGCTAGAGCTGAAATTAGAACCTGTGTCTTTTTTTTTTTTTTTTTTTTTTTTATTGTATGTGGGTTGTTCCCTGACTGGGAATCGAACCCAGGCCGCAGTGTTGACAGCACCAGTGCCGAAGCCTTAAGCCACTACACCACCAGGGAACTCCCCAGAACCTCTGTCTTTTAATCATTTGAGATGGTTAACCATCTTTTAACCATCTAAGAGGAAGAACTGATCCAATGGATGGATGAAAAATAACTGTTTCCCCCCATATTTTTATTATTGAACACATAATGGAGCAAAATTAAATAATATTTAATAAAATAAAAATAACTCAGTCAAAATCCCACTAACTAAATTTGTGAACCAAGGCCTTGATCAGAGTACCTTCTTTCCTTACTGGAAATTGTTGGGATTAAGTTTCTTAGCAACACTGTAGCAAGCTAATCTCCCCAGAAGTCAGATTTCTTTTACTCCTGGTCACTAAATGCTTCTGACCATTTGTCTTTTCTCAGGCTCTATTCCCTTGAGAGACTAAGAATCAGATTATCAGATAAGATCCACATGAATCAGAAATCTTACCCATGACTAAACTTCAGTAATAATTTTAAGAATACAGCAATCAAAATGTGCAAATGAAGTAGGGAGAGTCTAGAACATCCTGTATGAACCCCCATGTTGTTCTTTCTCTCATTGAACATATTCTCTCCAGCCAGAGTAATGGATGAGATCTCTAACTGAGGCTTCCAGGTCACCTCATAAAGCAGGGAATGTCTGAGTTATTAAATGTTTCTCTTTTATATTATCAGATAGCTTGTATGACATTTTTCAGGGAACCATGGAAACAAAAAGCCTTCTTTGTAGGACCAACCAGTCTTGGAGCTGCACCCGCCCCCCCCTTCCTTTATTGCTTCCTCTTTCAAAGATTTGGATTTAACCAGAGCTGCTAGCAACAACCAGGGCATTAGAATTTTTTGTTCCCTTTCCTTTGACCTTGTAATCCCCATACATCTCAGTGACCATTTTCCTTAAATCTGTTCCCCCCCCCCCCAAATCCCATTGGTAAGAATCTTCCATCATTTGCCTGAAAACACTATTTTATACCAAAGATGGATAGGCAGCAGTCCTGTCATCAATTCATCATGTTTTTTTCTCATCCTCTCCTTTTTTCTTGCTGTGAAGTGCCTTAACTGTTATGATTTGTGTGAGTCTGATTTGAAATTCCTGTGCTTTTCAACTCACTCACACTTATCACCCCTCCCTTCCCAACTTTTTAACTGTGTGACAGAATCTATTGAGTTACTAAATTCTGTCTATATTCAGCCTTGTTAGTTAAGACATGATAGATAGTGAAGGTTCTGAGACCTGAATTTTTCTTAGAGAAAGAGTTTTCCCTCTAGCCTGCAGGCAATGGCTGCTCATTCTCCCCTATTCCACTTACCTATGAGCTTGGAGGTGGAGCTGATGTCCTTATCACTCCTCACTGTCATTTCTTGAACATTACTCCTCCACTTTCATGTAAAACTTTTCTGCTCTTTGAGGTTTACACCACTTCCTACTGCTCATCATTACTCATCAACCAATTGTCATTCACCACCCCTCATTTATTGTGGCAAATGGGCCTCATCTCTTTTTCAAGTCTTGTCATCAGCCTGGATGGATGTCTTCAGTATGACTTTTCTGATACCTGACCATTTGGTTTCCTGACTCTTTGTTCATTCTTTTAGTATTTTATGCATATTCATACCTGCATTTATTGTGCCTTAGTTCAAAAGATTTTGTGAGCACCTACAGGGTAATATGCCAAGTCCTATGCTGGAACTGGAGACACAGTGGTGAGAGTTTAAAAAAAAAAAACCAAAAACAAAACAGACATGGTCCAGTTATCCTGGAGCTTACAGTGTAGTGGGGGCAAAAGACATTGAGCAAATGAATATCCAAAGAAACATAACTCTGTAAGTGTTATCATTGCTTTGAAGGAAAGGGCCAACAGGGCCCACAGCGTTTATAGAGACATGACTTAGCATGGAGGTTTCTCTGAGGAAGTGATAGTTGACTGAGATCTCATATGAGGAGTTAACTGGATAAAGAAGGGAGGTGAAAGAGTTCCAGATAGGGGGGCAGCACATGGAAAGCCCAGTTAGGGGAGAGACACGGTCCGCTTACAGAATGAAAAAGCCTGGTGGGTTGGAACGTAGTGAAGGAGGGAAAGCATCATACAAGATGGGGCCAGAAAAGTAGACAGGTCCACATCATCCAAGACCTCTTTAGGTTATACGAAGGATTTTGATCTTCATTTTAAGAGCCTTGGGAAGCCACTGAAAAACTTCTTTACATTAAAATAAAATTTTTTTCAATGCAATACATGTACATTGCACAAATTCAAAAGAGATAAAAGGATGCACATGAACAAAGAAGTCTCTCACTTTAGTTTCCCAGCTTCCTAGTTTCCCTCCTAAAGGCAACCATGCCAATTTCTTGAATGTTCTTCCAAAAATAATTATGCCTAATATATATGAACATTATATTCTTTTTCCCCCAACACAAGTTGTAGCATACTATACACACAGCCCTGTACCTTCCTTTTCCAATAATATATATATCCTGGATGTCATTTCATATCAGGATTATGTAGAGTGGCCTTATTCACCCCAATAACTGCATAGATCTTCCTTAATTTATTTAACCAGTTCTCTGTTGATGGATGTATAAATTATTTCCAATATGTTTTATTTCAAACAATATACTTTGAATATCTTTGACATTATGCATGATAATGTATCTGTTTGATAAATTCCAAAGTTAGCTACCTTTATTCTAGAAAGGCTGAATTTATTTCCTTTGGAGCACTTAGATTAGTTTGCAATCCTACGTTTATTAATATGTCTGCTTAATCCCTGTCTCCTTCATCTAAATTACAAGCTCCACCAAAGCAATGCTTAGCCTAAAACAGATGCTCAGTAGTATTTGTTGAATGGATGAATAAGGAGATAAAGATAATAGCTAGCTGGGAAATAAAGGAGCCTTATTAATTAAACCTTCGAGGTTTTTATACCAGACAGAAATAATTTGCATCTCTATAAAAATCAACATCATTTGCACTTAGCAGTTGAGGCTCTCTACTCAACAGTAAATAAGTCAAACGAAAGTACATTCTCTTAGACCAGCGTTTGGCAAAATTTTTAAAGGGCCCGATAGTAGATATTTTAGGTTTTGCTGATCTTAAGATAACCCTGTTGCAGCTACTTACCTCTGCCATTGTAGACCAAAAGCAGTCCTACACAATGCATACGTAAGTGAGCACGGCTGGGTTCCAGTCAGACTTCCTTTCCAGTACCAGGCAGCATTGGAGTTGACCCTTGGGTCACAGAGCTGGCTTTCTCTGGTATACGGAATCATTAGTGATATCCCTTCTTCCATTCCCGATACTGTTAATTTGTGACTATTCCTTTTTTTTCTGTCATCAGTCTGACTAGAGCTTTATCGGTTTTATTGATCTTTGAAACAAGATTTTGCTTTCAATGATTTTTCTCTTATTTTTTTGTGTTCTGTTTCATTAGTTATTCTTATCTTTATTTTTTCCTTTCTCTACTTATTTTGGTTATCATTTACTCTTCCTTTTTTAGCTTTTATGATGGAAGTATAGATCATTGATTTTTTTTTTTTGCTGTTAAAGATTGGTTTTTATTTCTCTAGATCCTTTTTAATGCATATATGTATTTACAAACAAAAAAGCTTTAAAATACAAGTAAGACCATAATATATAGATTGTCTGCAACTTTCTTTTTTAACTTAACACGGTATATGGGGATTTTCTATGGCTGATATTGAACTCTACCTCATTGTTTTTAATTGCACATAGTGTTCTTTAGTAAACATTTCCTTATTGGTAGACATTTAGGTTCTTCAAATATTTCACCAGTATGAGCTATACTATACTGAAATTCTCACAAGTGAGAAGTTCTCCAGGATAGAGGTATGCAGATTTTTGGCTGGATATTTTTTTCCAGACAACCCCCATAGGGGTAAATATTTTTTATAAATGTGTAATTTATTGAATGTCTCCTCTTTGATGCCCAGAAGGAATAAACTGCTTCCCTGTGATTTATCGCACTAACTACAATTGGTGGCCCCTTCTTTGTTATAAATTTTTCTGTGCTTTTTAAAGGTTGAACTTTGGGCAGAAGTCTTCCCACATTAATTATATTCATAAGGTTTCTCGTTAGTGTGAATTCTTGGATGTTCAACAAGGTCTGAGCTGTGCTGAAGGTTTTCCTACATTTTTGTTTTTACAGTGATAGGGTTTTTGTCAAGTATGAATCCTCTGATGTTTAATAAGAATTGAGGTCTTCCCAAAGGCTTTCCTATGGTCATTATACCAATAGGGTTTATTTCCACTGTGAAGTTTTCTAATGCCCAGCAAAGGATGTATACCTGACAGATTTTCCATGTTTACTGCAAAGATAGGGTTTCTCTCATGTATGCATTCTTTGATCATTATTAACAGTTGGGCTCTTCCTAAAGCTTTTCCCACATTCATTAATATGATTTCTCACCAGTATGGATATTCTGATGTTCCAACACAGCAGAGTTATCTCCGCATCCATTACATTTAAAAGGCTCATGGTGGGAGGGCAAGTCCTGTGGCAGTTTCTCCCTTAAGGGCAAAAGTGGAGGTCACAGTGCATTAAAAAAATAAAATAGGGGCTTAAGAAAAAATGCAAGTTATTTTTATCTATGTGGACCTCTTCACTATGTTTAATATGAGAGGATTTTTCTGAGAATGATAGAAAGTTGATATAAAGATAACTGACAGTAGTTACTGATGTAACAACTTACTGATTTAAACAAAGTATGTACTCAGATACCTGTTACCAAGATTCATAGCCTTGGTTACTATGTGGGAAGGTGGATAAAGAAGTGGGGATGGGATGAATGATTTCTGTAGATCTTTATAGCTTCATTTTTTTCATAGTTACTATTTCTTTATCTTAAGGAAGTTCTGGGGTTTTTTGTTTTTGTTTTTGTTTTGCCTTCTAAATTGCCTTGGCTGATATTAGGTTGGTACCAGTGTATCTCTCTTTTCTTTTTAAGAACAATGGCAAATTGGCTTCCCTTGTACTCACTCAACTCAGTAATCTAGAAGTCTTGCTTTATTTTCCTCTCTCAATTAACTGGTGTCCACATTTAGTCTATTGGAAATTTAGTATTTCTTGGGAGTCAGGTTGTCTTTGACTGATTAACAGGTTGTTGCTTTAGTCAGTCATAGTCCTTTTTCAGTTATATGTACACACAGACATTATTATTCATCTCTTTAATGTTTTGATTCTATTGCATGTTTTCTGTATGTAATTTAAATATACTTTATGTTGTAATCACAGGGTCAGGACTAGGATGAAGAAAGAAGCATTTAAGGGACAGAATTTAAGGAGGCACTCACTGTCAAGGTTGGGTAAACTAATCTTGTACTTATATTACTCTGAGAGTGAGCACTTCCTTAAATTTGTGCATGAAGCACCTCTCTTGCCTCCAGTTCTGGCCCCATGTAACCCTGAACACAGCTGGTTACAGACATCAGTATAACTGAGACCTTAACATGAACTCTGTATAACAGCTTTCATTTAGAACATGCTTTGACTTTACTTCATCTAAGAAAACAAAAGTGAGGTAATTTTCAGGAAAACCAATGCCATGCCTGAAGTAACTCATTAATCATACTAATAAGAATAATACTTCTAAACATATATACAATAAATGTGTCAAATTTCTTGATATGATTAATGTCACTATAAATAATGTTACTCATTCTAAATTATCCACCTTTATTGATGAAATCATATATAGACTTTCCATAATCTTATCACACAAAGATCAAAGAAATGTAATGGATTGAGACCACTGAAATTGATAAGCATATACAAAATTATATTAACTCATTGAAAAAATTGCCTGAAGTAATTCAGCAGTCCAAAAGTTACCCATAACTAGCATTAGCCAGAATTTTGGACTATATTACCTAGGTTAACCACAGTAGGTCACTGTTATACTTCTATTCCTTTATTTTTTATCATGACATGTCTTGTCATCAAGAAGTTCATTCTAGCAGAATCCCTCACATGATTAAAATTTTTGGTAAGCTTGACTACTGCTCTGGCTGATACCACGATATGCAAAACTACCTGACTTTGGCAAACAGTTGGTTAGAAAATGCATGAACCTGTAATCTGCAAAAGGTTAAGAGTACTCAGTTTGTATTATTGCCCATTCAGTGGGGGAAATATTTCAGCTTGTTCAGCTACCTACTCTTCTGGTCTTGTAGTCCTCACACTGTCCCTGAGAAATGCCTTGAAGGTGAGTGGGAGGTGAGATGGTAGGAGTCTGCTCCCTGCTCCTCCATACAGTGCAACCAGAATAGCTCTTCTGATTTGTGGTTTCTCTTTCATGAACTGGAGTTCTGTGTAAAAGGGTTAAGTGGAAGAGACTTACTGAGATGGGGAATCAGTGGTGAATGTGGAATAGTACTTCTACAAGCTAAAATATCCTGAGCCAAAAAATACTCTTTTGCTTCTGTTCCACTTACTAGACAGCTTTCCCACTCTCTTAAAAATAAGTCTTTAAAATAGCCTCAAATGTTGGTGTTCAGAGCTCTTTACAAAGAGTAGTAGTCTCTGTTTTTATTTTATCTTAAAATATTTTCATTCTTTGTTTTTAGATGCCAGTGAGAGCAGGTGCCAGCAGGTGAAGACGCAATTTGGAGTTGGCCTGAGATCTGGGGGAGAAAATCACCTCTGGCTTCTTGAAGGAACCCCCTCTGTCCAATCATGTTGGGCGGCCTGCTGTCAGGACTCTGCCTGCCATGCTCTTTGGTGGTTAGAAGGGATGTGCATTCAGGCACACTGCAGCAGGCCCCAGAGCTGCCGGGCTTTTAGGACAGACTCTTCTAATTCCATGCTGGTGTTTCTTAAAAAATTCCCAACTGCAGATGATTTGGACTTTCCACTTGAAGACAATGTACCATATGATCTGAGACTAGGTTGGAGCAAGGCATCTTGGAGGAGGCAGAGCCCTCCCAGAGCTCCACTCAGACCCACTATATCTTCCAGTGACCAGCAGAGCTTAATCAGGAAGCTTCAGAAGAGAGAGAATCCTAGTGAAGAAGTTACACCTATAGTGACACAGCATTTTGAAGTGAATGGCTCCAAGGAACTAGGTGATCCAAATACCAGAGGCTCTGAAGAGGTAAGCATTTTATGAATAAGAATCAGAGAATCTGTTAAATCTGCTTTTACATTTGGCGCACATGAATGATGAAGCTGATGCTGGTGGGCAGAACTCCTAGCCCGGGGAGTGTGTGTATAAAGCTACTTGGTGTCATCTTCGTGGGTGCTGCCCAGATGAACAAGAGTAATTTGATCTTAGAGATGTTCATTCCATGCAAGTCTGACCACTGTTTTGGTAAAAGCAGAAAGCTGCTCATTATCTAGTCTAAGCAGGTTCTTGTCTACAGGTAAATGCTATTGTGTGGGTGTTAAGTCTCCACCAATGATTCTACAGTGTTTTCTGCCAGATTGCAAAACACTTGATTGATGTGATTCCAGTCAAGTTCTCCTCCTCTTCCCCCATCTCCCGCATGTAACACATTTCTTCTGAGGTAGTTTCTTTTTCAGTCTGAAGTAACCATGTCTGGTACTGCAGATTAAGACCTGGCCTCCTGGGCTTGGTAGAGGGATGTGGCCATTAGCCAAGAGGTCTCTGGGGTGAATTCTCACCAAGCTTTGAATGCCAAGGGAGATACCACCAGTGGAGTTTATTCCGCTTATTATGTTTCTTCATTGTTGATTTTCCTGGGCAAATGATTAAAAGGAATGACTCACTCTATGCTCAGTCTCCCTTGATTGCTATGACTTATTTTTGTATTGTTTTGTCCTAGTTGTCTCTATCAAGTTGAAGCCAGAGTGAGGAGGTTATTGCATGCCAGCCACTGTGTGTGCTAATCATTGTACTCTGTCATTTTCTTTAATTTTCATAGCAATATTTCCAAATAGGTGTTATTAGCTCTGTTTTACTAGTGAGGAAACTGAGGCCCAAAGAGGTTAAACAGTTTTCTCATGCAGCTAATGAACAAAAATCTAGAAATGGAACCCAGATTTAATATTAAGAAAAAAGCCTTTCAGTGCAATATTAGAGATGCAGTCTTAGGCTTAATATGCCCATATACATTTATGGACACTTATTATCAATGTCAAGTACTTTTCTAAGCACTAGAGATGCAGAGGTAAATAAGACTTGATCTGTGGCCTTGGGGATTTTACAGTCTAATGGAGACTCAGACGTAAAGATAGGTATTTACAGTAGTATATAATTACTGCATTAGTAGAGTTGTGTACACAGTACAGTAGGAATGCAAAAGAAGAGGTGATCACTAAAGCAGGCAGGTGGGGTGTGTGTGCAGGCAAGACTTTATAGAGATATTTAACTTCTTTTTTGCAGGGTCTGTAGGACAAAGGTAGTAAAAATATTCTGAACAGAGGCACAGTGTATGCAAAGGCACAGTCAGACAGCAGATATCTGTTGCACATTTACTATGTGTGAGGTACTGTACTAAGCTAGACACTAGGAATGTTATTATAGTAAGTAAGATAAACACGATTTCTGCCCTAATAGAGCTTACACTTTGGCATGGAAAACAGACATTACATTTTTAATAATTAAATAATTATAAGCTTGTTGCCAGTTTTGAGAGGATAAGTGCAGAGTGATGTAATAGCATCTAGCAGGGACCGGATCGTAATTAAAGGGTAAGATTAGGCCACCCTAGGGAAGGAAAGTTTCAGTTGAGACTTGAAGGAGAAGTAGGAGTTAGGGGAAGAAACAGGCCAAGAGCATTTTAGGCAGAGGGAATAACAGTTTCAGAGTGTGTGAGGTGCCCTAGATCATGGCAAGATCAGGAAGCTGAGACCAGTTTTGTTTGGCAAGCAGAGTAAGAGAGCTGGGGGTGAAAGAAGAAGCCTGAGAAGCTTGAAAGAAGCAGCCTGAGGCCTTATTAAAATACTGGTCTCTATCTTAAGCAGGGAATGATCTGATCAGATGTGTTGCTGTGTGGTGAATAGACTGGAGAAGGGCAGGAATGTATGTGGAGCACTCAAACAGGAGGCTCTTCAGGCAAGGGAACCATTGCACCGAGGAAGGAGGTTGAAGATACAGGAAAGGTGATAAACAGCAAATAGTACCTTAGAGCTGTGGCTGTCAAACGTCAGCATGCCTCAGAATCACCTGGAGGATTTGTTAAAACAGATTGCTGGGCCCCAACTCCAGAGTTTCTGTTTCAAAGGCCTACGGCAGTGGTCCTCAACCTTCCTAAGGCCACGACCCTTTAATACAGTTCCTCATGGTGTGGTGACCCCCATAAAATTATTTTCGTTGCTACTTCATAACTGTCATGTTGCTACTGTTATGAATCGTAATGTAAATATCTGATATGTGTTTTCTGATGGTCTTAGGCGACCCCTGTGAGAGGGTCGTTTGACCCCCAAAGGGGTCACGACCCACAGGTTGAGAACTACTGGTCTAGAGTGAGGCCTGAGCATGAGCAGTTGTAACACGTTCCTGGAGAGTGCCGATGCCACGGGTCTGGAAACCTCACTTCGAAAACCACTGCTTTATAGGGCAGGTGGATTAGAATCTAGAGCATGGAGCACAAGATTAGCTTTTAGCAGGAGAAGAGACATCTCCTTCGTTATGGATTTTTAGGTTTGGAAGAAGGAGCTAAGGTGGGTTTTTAGGTTTGGTAGAAGGAAACTGGTAGTTCTAATCTCGTTCCTGTTTTTTCTGTTGTGGGATAGATCAGTTACTGAGAGCAGAAGTAGAGGTAGGTGGAGTGGGGATAAGTGGGCAGACGCAGGAAAATCAGAGGTTTAGAGAGAGTGGTAAAGATCTGAATCAGTCATTGTGAAGGGTAGGAGATGGCCTAGCAGGTGAGGAAATAGATTGTGGGTCAGCACTGAAGATGGAGAACATGAATTTATGAGAGTGGTACTGACCGTTTATAGTTGTCTGATTCTCCTCAGTAGCTCTCAGCAATGCTGTCAAGAAAGGGCTGATAGTGTGAGTCATCCAAGATTGAAACTTTGCCAGTCTTGTAGAGAAGGAAATTGGGGCATGGAAATTGAGGTTGTTTTCAAGAGAGTGATTGAAAGAGTATAAGAAGATAGGAAAAGAGGCAATGATAGGAGGGGTTGATGAAGATAAGAAAGAGGAGTTTGGCATTCAGAGGTTTTGATGGTAGGAAGCAGATATAGGGGGCACAGGTAAATGTGAGTCCTGGAAGGACAGGAGGTAGTAGCCAGGGTATCAGGTATTTGCATTTAAGATCTTGGAGGTGGAGAAGTTCTGGGGATTATAGGATCTAGGGTGTAGCTATGGAAGAGGGTTGCTGGGATAGAATAGAAAAGAGGTTTATTGGTGACAAGAAACTCAAAGAACATATTAAATGAACTATTCATGTAGACATTGAGATAAACTTTAATAATGATGATGATGATAACAGCAATAGCTAATATTAACTGAGTGAGCACTTGCCATGTGCCAGGTACCATTCTGAACCTTTTTCATGCATTAACTCTTTTAATCCAAATAACAAATCCTATGAAGTGCTATTACCATCTCTATTTTAAAAATGAGGAAACTCAGGAAAAGAAAGGTTAAGGAACATGACCAAGGCAACATAGCTAGTATGTGGTAGTATCAAGACTTGAACCTAGGCAGTCTGATTCTATCCCGAGTTTATGCTGTTAGCTCTAGGCAAGGACTTGGGGTGAAAAGGAATTTTGAGAGCCAGATGTCAAAGCCATCAGTAAAGTAGGAGGAGTAATGAATAAGTTGCAAGATGACAGCTATGATGAAAGTTGAAGTGTAGTGCAGCAAGACAGCACAGGGAAGAGGTTTTTACAAAGAAGATAGAGGAGTGAGGGTTTGCAAATAGCATTGAGGCAAATAAAACAGCAACCCCCCTTCAATCCTAAAATATGGGAGAATAAGTAGCCATCAAACAGAGATACATGGGAAACAATATCCTCAAGGGAGGGAAGGCTTACAGTTAAGTATAGATAGCACCTGAAACTAATAATAAAAAAAATCAAAAGCAACAACAAAAAAACCCCAGATGGTGAGGGACTAGTTTATGGGCATGTGACCTGTACAGTTGTTCAAATCTCTACACTTAGAATGGCTCTGTTCTTGGTTTAATGCTCTGCTGTCATTGTCTTGAAATTCTCAATAATTTTTGAACAAGAGATGCTGCATGTTCATTTTGTACCAGATCCTGCAGAAGGTATATGGAATACACCATGAAATGACTGAGCACATAGGTGGCTTTTTGATCATGGAGTAGAAATTATAAACAATTCAGTGGAATTTTGGGGAGAAAGAAAAAATTGGGTCACACAGGACAGGAAGTATAGATGATTATAGGGATAACCATTTAATGTGGTAAATGTTTAACAACCGAGTTTTCCCCTAGAAAACAAAAACAAGCTCTGCCAATTGCCGTGGTTAAATACTATCACCATGACCAATTTCAAGCTACTAACATGAAGTCACTGAACCCAGAGTTGGGAGAGATGGGTAAAATCAGCTCATATGAGCTGGCTCTAGCACACTATCGGATAATTATGATCAATAAAATTAGAAATAGACCAGTAAAATTAGAAATATGGTAGATTTAGGCCTGACAGTCTCCTGGGAAATGGTGAAAACTCAAACATGGGCCTTAGGGAATTCAGGTGTACATTGGAAGGAAGGTCCTGTGTTGGCTGGAGAGTTCTTTTTCTTCCTTCTTCATCAGCAGTGGGCAGTGGCAATAAATTCTTGCTGGTGAACAGGATCTCAGGAGAGTGGGTGGATATGGGGGAAGGAATACTGAACTTGAACTTTGAGCCCCCAAAATGGCAGTGGGCCTTTGTGCGTAGAGGCATTGCATAGTTTGGCATTACATGTTGAGAACTGCAAGCATTGCCAAAATATGGGCTAAGTGAAGTCTTCAGATTCGGATAAGTTCTATTTGACCTTATGTATGCTATTCTTAGGAGCTCGATACTTATCCTGAAGGCCATGGATAGCTCTTGAAAAGTGGTTGGATCACCTCATGTATTCAGAATGGTTAACTGGTAGCCATTTCTTTTAGAAGACTTGCAATTCAAACTTCTGCTTAATGCACAAGGGAAAGCAAAAAAATATATGTATACACTGCAGATCTTCTAATTAGAGGTGACTGGCTAGCAAAACTAGTTTCTAGTTTGTACTGTTTTCTCTAAGGTAGGTCAAACATCTCTGCATCCAAAGTGGAAAGAAATTGTACCATAAATTGCTCTTGTGTTGTCTGAAATGCCTGCAAGAGCTGCAAAGGCCTTGTGTTGTCAGTAGCACTTTTCATTCATTTGGGAACATAAATATTTTGTATCCAAAAGCAGGCATTGTGGAGCTTTTGCATTTCCAGAAGTGAAAAGGAGTATCACCAATTTATTCCCCTTTCTCAAATTAAAGAAGGAGAAGCTAGTACTGCTTGGTTTAATTACTGCATCCTTTCTATGCCATGCACCTCTAAATTGTTAGCAGGAGGAACATGAAAGCTTGTTGATAGGATGCTGGAACATTTGCACTACCAGCATTTCAGCCACTGGCAATTAATTGCTGCCAGTCCTGCTTTGTGAAAGGAGAAGGCCTGTTCTCTTTGAGCCCAGGAAATGAAGGTCTAATTAGTTATCCCCACATATAAGGTTTGACTTTAGAAGATTGAGATCCTCATCTCTCTGCCATCACTATCTCCCATTTCCAGTCAATAATCACAGCATTTCAATCCCTATGAGCCTGTGGCTTTTTGTGGAACAAATGATGGAGAGGATAAATGAGCCAAGCAAGCCCTTGGATACCTCTCTGCTGCCTTTTTTCACTGAGGAAAACTCTGTGCTGACTCTACATAAGGCCAGAGCTTACCTCTTACCAGGAGATAGAGGCGTGGGGTGTGGGCAGCAAGAGAGAACAGCCTTGCATAACTAAGGACAGAAACCCAAGCAATTCTGTTTCCCTTCATCTGTGGTTTTGTTTTTGTTTGGCTTGGTTTTTGGGGCGTTTTGCTGGGTTGCTTTCTTTTAGTTTTTTATATTTTTAAATCTTTCCTTTAATCCTTTAGGCTTATGAAATTTTTTGCCAAGGGTTCATTTATTCTTCTGGCTATTATTTCCTGACAAATTTGGAATACCTCAGGGCCTAGTTTTTTCCCTGATTCTCATCCTCAGTTATGTAAGCAGTAGACACCATTTTTTTTTTTTTTTATCCCCAAGCCCCTTTCAGTTTTCTAGCCTGTATACTGTGTATGGGTTTTGCACCACTCAGTGATCTAGGCCCTTCCAGGACTACTGTCTATGTGCATATATTCACTGAGCACTCCTCCAGTCCCACCTCCTCGCCCCATTCTAATCTTTCATCGGTGGCTTAATGCATGGAGAGAAAACCTGGGCAGCCTGTTTCCTTACTGTGTGTGGGGTGGGCGGAAATTCCCGCTATTGTACTTTTCCATTTTCTGCAGTATTAGTGCCTAAGCCATAATACCTTTCCATCTCTTCCTCTCTCCCTTCTTTCCTTTTCTCTCTCTCTTTTTCTTTCTCTTCCCACCCCTCTTTTCTCTTGTGATCTCCTTTATAAAGCAAGAGATGATGTGGGTTTGGTGTGAATCCATTAATAGATTCTTGCTATTGGTGGAACTTGAGCCATGGGGAAAAAAGTCTCAAAAGTAGTTATCTCTTAGTTAACACGCCTGTCATCTCTCCCCTTTTTCCCTTCATTGGTGGTTTTAGTTTCTCCAGGGAGTCACTGAGAAGACATACTTTCATAAATAATTACTATAAACATAAACCCTGGCATATTCTCCAGCCTCATCTTTATAGTTTCTCAGAATTGGATTGGTTGTGTCTTTAAACCCCACTGGCTTTGCTAGTGTGAAAAGACACTATCTTTCCTCTAGTAGGATATTTGTTCATGACAATGGTATTTTTTGTTTTATTTTAATACAGTTGAGTCTCAAATCAAAATGTGTTGAAAGCTGAATTTTTGTGAATTCTTCTTTAATATTAAGTAGACACTGGGGTAGCATACTCGTATGTCTTACCAAGGAGGGCCCCTACCTGGACTATGATGATATAACCCAGATAATTATAAACATTTTGTGTGTGCCCTACAGTCTCCTAGCTCCTGATGGAGGGGTTTTGGTCATCCTGAATTATGTTGTTTGTTGCTGAGGCTTGCTTGCTTGATTTGGAGAGGGAGTGAAGAGGAGGGGAAAAGGAGGAAGAGAGAAATGGGGAGATGGAGAAGGAGATGGTGAATAGAAACCTTTCATCGTTCTGAACAAAGCTTCTTTGAAGAAGAAATAGACGCTCCTAGGGCATGATTATATGATGTATGGTTTGTTCAGAATTGGGTTCATTTTTATGATTTCTGTCAAGTGCCAGAAAAAATTGCCTAAGGAAATTCCACCCAAGCGTCCCCAACCTTGTATCATCCCCTAAATAGTTCACTATTACTTCCTAGTTTCTGAAGTAAAATAATTTGCTCCATATCTTTTTCCTGTTTCTTTAAATAATAAATAATCAGCTATTTCTTTAAAAATAAAAATCTGCCTACTTAAAAATTCATACTTCTACTTCTGAGACTCTAAAGTAGTAATTCTTAAATAGTTTTGCATAGGGGAGTTCCCTGATGGTGTAGTGGCTTAAGGCTTTGGTGCTGGCGCTGTCAGCGCTGCGGCCTGGGTTCGATTCCCAGTCAGGGAGCTACCCACATACCAAAAAGCAAAAAAAAAAAAAAAAAAAAAAAAAGTTTTGCATACAATGATGAGATGCTGTTTATTTAATTAAAAAATGGAAGGAGTTTGTGTAATAAGAGAAAGTGGACATTGTTAGCCATTAAAAATATATATTTGAGGCATGAATGGTTCTTTTCTTAATTCCCTTCTACTTTCCACTCTAGTCACACTGAATGTTTGCTCTTCTGTGAACACTATACTTTTTAGAAACAGCTTTATTAGAAATAATTAACATATAAACCATATATGTTTAAAATGTACAATGTGATTAGCTCTGGCATATGTATATAACCATAAAGCCATCACCACAAAAAAGTAACCATTACCCAAAAAGTTTCCTCCTGTTCAATTGTAACATGTCCTTCCCATTCCTTCCCTTATCCCTAGACAACCACTGACCTGCTTTAGGTTATTATAGATTTTCTAGAATTTAAAAATAAATGGAGGAGTTCTCTGGTGGTGTAGTGGCTAAGGCTTCGGCGCTGTTAACGCTGCGGCCTGGGTTCGATTCCCAGCCAGGGAACTACCCACATAAAAATAAATGGAATCATATATTATGTACTCTTCTTTTTTGTTTTTTTTTTTTAATTTGGGTAGTTCCCTGGCTGGGAATCGAACCCAGGCCGCAGTGTTGACAGCACCGAAGCCTTAAGCCACTACACCACCAGGGAACTCCCCTATGTACTCTTCTTTTTAACAGAATTATTGAGGTATAATTTACATAAAACATACTCCTTTTGAGCAGGCAGTTCATGGGTTTTAGTAAACGTATAGCATTGTACATCATCACCACAATCCAGTTTGTTAACATTTCTATTACCCGCAAGATGTCACTTTAAATTTAGAATTTTTTTTGTATACGGTAGGAGCTATGGTTGGAAGGATTTTGTTTTGTTTATTGACATATTAACGTTCAATTGTGCTAGCACCATATTTTTTCCATCCTTTCTCCCCTGAATGGCTATATGTTCATAAATTGTATTTCTGGACTCTATTTAGTTCCATTGATTTATTTATTTAAATTGACATCAACATTGTCTTGATAGCTCTGTAGTAAGTCTTTAAATTGGACAATGTAAATCTTACAAGTTCATACTACTTTGTTATCAAAATTGTTTTGGCTATTCTAGGTCCTTTATATTTTCATATAAATTTTAGAATCCTCTCGTCAGTTTCTTTTTAAAAAGCCCTCTGGGATTTTAATTGGGATTATGTTGGGGTTGTAGGTCAATCTGGGGAGAATTGATAGTCTAATAATCATAGTGTGTCTACTGATCCATGAACACAGGATGTCTTCCCATTTATTTAAGTCACCTCTCATTTCTATCAGCATTTTGTCATAGTTTTTAGGGGACAGATTATACTCATCTTTTGTCAGATGTATCCCTAAGTATTTTGTATATTGTAGCTATTATAATTGTTATTTTAAAAATTTCAGTTGCTATTTGTTGCTAGTGTATAGAAATACAATTACCTTTTGCATATCAATCTTGTATCCTGAAAACTTGCTGAACTCACTTATTCATTCTGGTAGTTTCCATAGGATTTTCTATATACACGTATATATGAAATCATGTTATCTGTGAATAAAGACCATTTTACCTTTTTTCTAATCTGGATACCTTTCACTTCTTTTTCATGCCTGTTTCACGGGCTAGAACCTGCAGTACAACATTGAATAGGAATGGTGAAAGGGGACATCCTTGCCGTGTTCTTGATCTTAGGGGAAATGATTCAGGTTGTCACCATTCAGTATGATGTCAGCTGTGCATTTTTGAAGATGTCTTTTATCGGGTAGAGGAAGTTCCTTTCTATTCCTAGTTTGATGTGAATTTGTATCAGGAATAAATGTTGGTTGTTTTTTTTTTTTTAGAGATTTTGTTTTTCAGTTACATTTGACACACAATATTATATTGGTTTCAGGTGTGGAGCACAATGATGAGTCATTTATATAACTTATTAAATCTTCATCCCGATACATATGGTTCCCCTTGGACACCATACATAGTTACTACAATGTTGTTGACTATATGCCCTATGCTGCATTTTACATCCCTGTGACTACTCTGTGACAATGAATTTGTACTTAACTAATTTCTTCCCCTTTTTAACCCACCCCTCCAGCTTTCCTCCCATCACTCTTTCAAATCTAGTACCCATCTGACACCACACACAGTTACTGCAACCTTGACTATATTCCTATCTTACATTCTACATCCCCGTGATTATTGCCTTGTAACAACCAAAATGAACTCCTCCATCCTTTTCCCTTATATTACCCACTCTCTCATCCCTCTGCCCATCTTAAAGAAGTCCCTCTTACGTTCCTTGTACTACTAGTTTGATGGTAATGAACTCCTTTAGCTTCTTCTTATCTGAGAAGCTCTTTATCTGTCCTTCAGTTTTGAGTGCTAGCCTTGCACATTAATCTTGGTTGTAGATCCTTGGTTTTTATCACATTGACTATTTTCTGCCAATCCCTTCTGGCCTGCAAAGTTTCTGATGGGAAATCAGCTGAGAGTTGAGTGGGTGATCCCTTATAAGTTACTACTTGCATTTCTCTTGCTGCTTTTAGAATTTTCTCCTTTTCTTTAACTTTTGCCATTTTAATTATGATGTATCTTGGTGTATTCCTGTTTGGGTTCATCTTGTTTGGGAGACTCTGTGTTTCCTGGGCTTGTATGCCTATTTCCTTCACCAGGTTAGGAAAATTTTCAGTTATTATTTTTTCAGATAAGTTCTCGATGCCTTGCTTTTTCTCTTCATCTTCTGGTAGATTTATGATGTGAATGTTATTACCCTTAATGTCCCAGAGGAATCTCAAAACATTCTTGGTTTTTTTGGATTTTCTATTTGTTATTCTGATTGGGTGTTTTCTGCTGGCTTTTCTTGCAAATTACTGCTTTGCACTTCTCCTTCATGTAATCTGGAGACTCCTTTTATTCCATTCTTCATTTCAGTTAATATAATCTCTATCTCTCCCTGGTCCTTTATAGCGGTTTGTGTGTCTTCCTTTATGCTTGCTATCTCTCTGTTGAAATTATCATTAAGTTCCCTGAGCATTTTTATAATTGTTGTTTTGAGCTCTGTCTCTGATGGGTTGTTTGTCCCCATCTCTTTTACTTTGATTTTCTGTTGTTTGAATTTATTTTGAGCTTCCATTCTCTGGTTTCTCATTCTGTCAGCCTCTCTGTAGATATTCTGTTCCTTAACCTGACAGTGCAGCTTCTTTGGTATTTGCTGCTGATACTGGGCGGGCAGAGGTCTGGTTGGGAGAAGCACCCAGGATTTACATCTTTGTTTTCTTCCTGGAGCAGCAGGCCTCGCAGGTAGTATGAACGTTAGTAGCCTTTATGTTCTTGGTTTGCCCCAAGGATTCTGCCCTTATCCTTGGGGATCAGTCCTGTACTCTGGTGTCTCAGATCATGCTGTTCGTGGGCAGAGAAACATGTGCACAGCCTCTCCTCCTTTCTCCTTCCCTGCTGGAGGGATGTCAGGCTGTGGCTCCTCACTGCCCCCCTCCTCTGAGAACTGGAGTGAAGTCTGGCTGCTGCATCTTGTGGACTGGGTCTGCACCTCCTGGGGGCCAAAGTGAAGTCTGGTTGAGGTGTTTTATGGCCTGACTCTGGGCCTTCTTTTCTCTGTCTCAAGGACCGCAGGAGGTCCAGAATGCTCATCTGTCGCCTTTTTCCTCCTCCCTCCCCCAGCGGTAGAATTCCAAACAGGGACCCATGTGCAGCTTGTGCCTCTGCGCTTCCCCTTTTTTCTCCTCTGATTTCCCCACTGCTCACCTGTAGGTACTTTGTTGCAACGAGTTTCTTAGTTGTGTTTGTGTGTTTCATAAGGAGTCTTTAGTTGAGTTATAGGTGTTTTATTAGTTGTAATCTCCAGGGGAGTTTTTCCAGGGCTCCCTCTCATGCTGCCATTTTGTTGCTCCTTAACTGCTGGATTTTGTTAGGTGCTTTATTTTCATCTATTGAGATAATCATATGGGTCACTATTTTTAGTGTTAATATGGTGAATAACTTGATTATTTTGAATGTAAACCTAATCTTGCATTCCTGGGATAAACCCCACTTAGTGATGATCTATTTGTTATCCTTTTTACATATTGTTATGTTTGATTTACTAAATTTTTATGAACTTTTGCATCTGTGTTCTTGAAGAATAGTAGTGTGTAGTTTCCTTTTCTTTTAATGTCTTTGTCTGCTTTTACAAAATGAGTTGAGAAGTTTTCACTCTGCTTTAATTTTTAAAAGAGTTTGTGCAGAATTGGTACTATTTATTACTTAAATGTTCAGTATCATTTCCCAGTGAAGCCTTCTGGACCTGGAGTTCTTTGTAGGAAAATTTCAAACTCCAAGTTCAATGTATTTAATAGATGTATAGCTAGCTGGGTGATCTATAATAGCTCTTCTTGAGTGAGCTTTGACAGATTGTGTTTTTCAAGGAATTTGTGCATTTTATCCTAGTAGTCAAATTTATTGTCATAAATTTCACAGTATTTCCTTATTACTTTTTTAATATCTGCAGAACCTGTAGTGATATTATCTCTTTCATTCCTAAATCAGTAATTTGTGTCCTCCCTCCCTCCCATCACCCTTCCCTCTCCTTTTCTCTCTTACTGATCAGACTACCTAGATTTTCTCAAAGGCAGTCTTTGGTTTCACTCATTTTTCTCTATTGCTTTTTTATTTTCTGTTTCATTGATTTCTGCTCTTATCTTTATTATTTCATTTCTTATGCCTAAGTTGGATTTCATTTGCTCTTTTTCTAGTTTCTTAAGATGTAATCAGTGATAAATTTGAAACTTCCTCCTTTTCTAACATAGGTATTTTAGTGCTGTAAATTTCTCTCTGCTTTAGCCACGTCTTACAAATTTTGATATTTTGCGTTTACAGTTTCATTCAGTTCAAAATGTTTTTAAAATTTTCCTTTGACCCTTGGGTTATTTAGAAGTATGTTAATGTAGTTTTCAAATATTTGGGGCATTCTCTAGATATTATTGTATTATTGATTGGTAATTTGATGCCATTGTAGACAGTGAGCACTGTATGACTCGAATCCTTTTTCATTTATTGAGACCTGTTTTAGGGCTCAGAATATGGTCTGTCACAGGAAATGCTCCATGTGCTTGAAAAAAATATGTATCCTGCTATTAGTGTTGGGTAAGTATTCTATAAATGTCAGTTAGGTCAGATTGATTAGCGTTGTTCAGATCTTCTATATCCTTACTTGTTTTCTATTAATTCCTATCAGTTATTTCGAGAGGTAATGAAAAATCACACTGTATTTTTCCTAGTTGGGTGATGGATATAGGTATTCTTGAACTTTGTTCTGGGATGTGGTTAAATTATTTGAAAACTGTGTGATCCTTTTGTGTCTTACTTTTAAGTTTAGTTATGTGGGCCCAGAGCTCCATTTAGTTTAGGGTTAATTCTTCCCATACTACTGGGGCAAAGGCCTTTATCAGTATTCTAACTGATGCCCCATGAATTATGAAGTTTTCTATTCTGGCATTTTGGAATAGGTATTAGTCTTAGCCCATGTGAACTCTGGATATTGTGCCTTGTAATCATTTTGGGTAGTTCTTTCTCTGGTCTTGGAGTAGTTTCCATACATGTATAAGATGATTAGTACTTAATTGAATCTTTAGGGGGATCCTCTGCAGATCTTTGGAGTTCTGTCTCTTTGAAGCTCTCTCCTCTCACAGACTTCTTTTTTATTATTTATTGTTAAATTTATTGGGGTGACACTAATTAGTAAAAATTACATAGGTTCCAGGTGTATAATTCTATGTTACATCTTCTATGATTTTCCTCTCCCAGACTTCTAGCTATATATCTCTTCAACTTTGGGAGATTGCCAGTTTTTGTCTGGATTTTCTCTTCCTGTGGCCTAGAAACTTTCTCTAGAGAGTGAGCTGGGGCAATCATAGGGCTCATTTTATTTATTTTCATTTTTAGGAATTGCTTTTTCCATTGCCTGATGTCAGTGTCTTGAGTGCTGTTTATTTTGTCCAGTTTTCTAATTGTTTCAAATGGGATGATAAATCTGGTCCCTATTACTCCATCTTGACTGGAAGCAGAAATCCACCCTGTTTCTGGTATTTTTTTTTTTTTTAACCTTTAAAAAAAGGCATTCACTTGTTTAACTACTGTTTACTTATTCTTGAAGACTCACCTGGCTTTATTTCTTCTAGGATACCTTCTCTGATACTCCCTTTCCCAGGATAGGCCCACATGTTCTCCTAAATGTTTGTGCAGTAGCCTAAACTCAATCATTGTCTTTTCTGTCAGGGAACATGATACTTATTGTTTAAATTCAGTCCTTCCAAATATATCCTTGATTTTGTCCCCTTGCATCTTTACTCTTACATTGTTTCTTCCTTTTCATCCAGAAATTTGAAGGGTAGTCTCCATTTGCTTTCCCTTGTTCATTCATTGTATTCAGTCCTCAACCTTGTGGAATTTGTTTTCCAAGCTGTTCTTGCTGGAGTCACTAGAAACCTCGCAGTTGCCAAGTGTAATACATTCTTTGGAATCCTAATCTGATTGAACCTCTCTAATCTGATTGAACCTTATTTCATACAGGTTGCATTTGTCCCTTTCTTGTTATAACACTTGCCTGGTTTGTTACTTCTCTCTGATCATTCCTTTTTAGCCAATTTTGAGGGTCATTTCATCTACTCACATCTTAAACATTGGTATTCCCACATACTCTATTTTTGAGCCTCTATTTCTTTTACTTACATGTTCTTCTTGAGCAAGCTCATTTACTTCCATGGCTTCAGCTACTATCTTTGGGAATTTGATTCCAAGTCTGGATCTCTATTTGAATTTCCCAGAGGTACTTCAGATTCAATATGTCTAAAACATAACTTGCATGTTATTTCTTAAAGCTGCTCCTTTGTAGTCTTAGTTTTTGACACTGCTATAGTTAGTCCTTCACTCAAGCTAGAAACTTGGGAGCCATCTTAAATTATTTTCCCCAAGCCCCAGATGCATTTCAGCTTCACAAATATTAGATCCTTAATGTTTAAAATCCATCCCTCAGGGGGAATTTTCGGTAATGGTGGCAGAGTAAAGTGGTTTCCTGAACCCTCCCACAGATAATAGTTATAAAATATGTAAAAAAAAAAATGTATTTAAAGAAACTTGGAAAGGCTCCAAAAGCAGACCAAAACTAGAGGAGAGTTTACTCTTGAAAAATAGAGGTCTGCAAATGGAAGTATAAGAATTGTGTGTTTGCAGCTTTTTAAAATTTTTGCCTGAGGGCATTCACTAGCATCCACAGCAGAGGAAAGTGGAAACAGAAAAGTTACTTCAGTCTTACTTTCTCATGGTGGCAAAGAACAGAGTTCAGGGTAGAAAAACTGCCTGGAAATTTAAGGGGAGAAGCCCTTGAAAGTAAGAAAGCCATACAAAACAATGAAACCCATAATCTGACTATAAACTCTACTAAAATCCCTGGCCAAGCCTCTAAACTACATTTAATAGTTCAGAGATTCCAGGAGGCCTGGTGAAAAAACAGGCAGAAATCAGGTGAAGTTCTGTCTTTGAAAGACAGAGCCTACACCAGGTGAGCTCTGTGAGTTTCTTGTCTTTTTCACCATGTGTAGCTCAGGCAACAGAAATCTGAAGTCTTACTGACTTGAGGTGTCAGAGGATGGAGTCCAAAACTGAAAAATTAGGGAGTAATCGCCAGAAGAAAAGAAAGTACAGTGAGAGCAGGCTGCAAATCTGAGTATAATCTATGCCCAAATTTTTGGTCAATCATCAGATTACACAAGAAGACCTCCAGGGGACCAGGCTAAAAAAGCAGCTGCAAGAATTACAGATATATCAGTTGTTGCACATTGCAGGGGAGGCAGAGACTCTAGATTAAGTCCAGATAAGTTACTTTCCTGCTAGAAAAAAATACCCCAAACAATCCAAAGGAAAACAGTAGAATAAAAATTATTAGACATGCAAAGGAATAGGAAAGTATGACCCCTCTATCGACTGCTTTTTTTCAGGGGGAGAAAAAGCAGTCAGAAGAAACTGACTCTAAGTTGCTTTAGATCTTGGAGTTAGTAGTCAAAGACTTCGAAGTATGTTCAGAGAATTAAAGGAAATGAAAAGAAAATGATTTTAATAAGCGAACAGTTAAAGGAATTTCAAAAGAAAAACATAAACAATTTTTAAAATCGCAAAATAGAAACAAACTTCCATGTATGTAATCATAAAGGGGTCCATAATTTTCTCATTGTAAAAAACAATTATAAAACTGGACAAAATTATCAAACAATTTCTGGCCACTAGAACTGTAATAGAGGCAGAAGCAAGTTGAGAAGTGTTTATTCTTGAAAAAGTGTTTTTTCTTTATCCTTTGTAATGCTTTAAGCAAGTACAGTGAAAATCTGTAGTCTTCTTGGGGCTTCTTCCATCTGCCCCTACCTCTATCACTGCAGCTCAGGTGACAAGAAATGTAGTTTTACCATTGGGTGGCTGGACATGAAAACTAGGAACTTTCTGCCATAGGGCATGGACTTTATTTGGGGCAAACTTACAGCTTTGCCAACTAATAGTGGCACCCTGAGGTTGCAATGCCTGTTGGGGTGAATGGTGGGCCTGCCAGAACTTAATGAGAAAATCCAGAAAATAAGAGAGCCATAGATGGGCTAAGATAAATTCTCCACATATCCCTCCCTGGCTGACTGAGAAGCTATCTGCATGTGTGAGAGAGACCCAACAGAGCCTGGTAAAAAGTAAAAATCAAGGGAGAGTTAAGGATTGGCTGAAATTTTGAATGCATGCCCTGAGCAATACACAGATGGATTGGGAGAGGGTGAAGCTTTATGGGCTTGAGGTGTTTGAGTGACCTCTGCCCAAATCATTGGCCAACTGCTGAACTATGTAGATACAGGGGTGATACTTAGGAACCTAGGCGCAAATAAATTTTTTTTTAAATATAAAAACTGAGCAGAGATGTTATGGGCAACATACTTTGGGAATGTGTGTGTGTGTGTGTGTCAAATTCTTTAGTTTAAGAACAAGGAAGTTACTAAAACCAACAGCCCATTAGAAAAATAAAACAGAATCCAGAGTTGCTACATTATTTACGATCTCCAGTTCCAACCGGATGTTGTTATAAGACATGCAAAAAAGTATCAGGAAAGTGTGACCCATGCTCAGGGGAAAAACAATAATAAACACAAATGAATTCTGAGTGGACTTACCTGTCAGATTTAGCAAATACTTCAAAGCAGCTATTAAAAATATGCTGCCCAGAGCCCAAGTCCCACTGGTTCCTAGCCCAGTCCCTCAGTCACCCACCTCTTCTTCCCTTTCAAGATGACAGATGTTGCTGTGTCCTTTGCCAAGGACTTTCTGGCAGGTGGAGTGGCCATGGCCATCTCCAAGATGGCAGCAATGCCCATCAAGCAGGTCAAGCTGCTGCTGCAAGTGTAGCATGCCAGCAAGCAAATTACAGCAGATAAGCAATAAAAGGGCATTATATAATAGACTGCGTGGTTCATATCCCCAAGGAGCAGGAAGTCCTGTAGTTCTGGCATGGTAACTTGGTCATTGTCATCAGGTACTTTCCCATTCAGGCTCTCAACTTTGCCTTCAGAGGTAAATACAAGCAGATCTTCTGGGTTGTGTGGACGAGAGAACCCAGTTGTGACACTACTTTGCAGGGAACCTGGCATCCAGTGGTGTTGCTGGGGCCATCTCCTTGTGTACCCTTTTGATTTTGCCCATACCCATCTGGCAGCTGATGTGGGCAGAGCTGGAACTGAAAGGGAATTCAGAGGACTTGGTGACTGCCTGGTTAAGATCTACAAATCTGCTGGAATTAAGGGCCTGTACCAATGCTTTAATGTGTCTGTGCAGGGTATTATCATTCACCGAACTGCCTTCTTTGGTATCTATGATACTGCAAAGGGAATGTTTCCCGATCCCAAGAATACTCACATCTTCATCAGCTGGATGATTGCACAGTCCATCACAGTGGTGGCTGGGTTGACTTCCTATTCATTTTACATTGTGTATCACTGCATGATGATGCACTCAGGGTGCAAAGGAATCGACATCATGTACATAGGCATGCTGGACTGCTGGAGGAAGATTGCTCATGATAAAGGAGGCAAAGCCTTTTCTAAGGGTGCCTGGTCCAGTGTAGTCAGAGGCATGGGTGGTGCTTTTGTGCTTTGTCTTGTATGATGAAATCAAGAAGTTCACGTAAGTTATTTCCTAGTCTCCCCCTCACCCTCGTGAGCAGGCATGTTATATTATATAACACACCTTGAGCATTCTTTACAGGCTGTTGACTGTCTGTGTATCAATGGAAACTATTTTTCTGGTTGAAAATGGGAAACAATAATATTCATCTGACCCGTTTTCTCCTAAAGCCATTTCCACAATGATTATAATGATGGGACGCAATTATATTTTTTATTTCAGTCATTCCTAATAAATAATGGATTTGAAGAAATAAAAAATATCTGAAATATAAAAAAAGTATGCTTAAAAAATTAAAGGAATCTGTATTCAAAGATTTAAAGAAACTGAGATGAGATGACAATTAGTGGCTCTAACCACTTTAATCAGCATTGTACTGGAAGTCTTATTCAATGTGATAATGCAAGAGAAAGAAATTAAAGGAATACAGATTGGAAATGAAAACAAAAACTGCCTTTATTCACAGATAATCTAATCATGTAACTAGAAAATTCCAAGGGCCACTGGAATTATTAAGTGAATTTGGCAAAGTTGCAGGATATAAGACCAATATACAAAAATTAATTGTGTTTATATATTAGCAATGAGTAATTGGGAATCAGCTTTTAAAAATGTATTATAGTATCCAAAAACATTAAATACTTAGGGATAAATTTAACTAATTATGTGCAAGAATTATATATAGAAAACTGTAAAACAATCCTGAGACAAAATAAAGAACTAAATAAATGGAAAATGATACCACTGTAATAAGTTGAATAGTGTCCCCCTCAGTCATTTCCACATGGAACCTCAGTATATGATCTTATTTGGGAATAGTATCTTTGCTGGTCTAATTAGTTAAGGATCTTGAGATGAAATCATACTTTATTTAGAGTGGACCCTAAACCCAATGACTGGTGTCTCTACAAGAAAAAGAAGAGGGAAATTTGGACCCACAGAGACATAAGAAAGAAGGCAATATAAAGATGGAGATAGAGATTAGAGTTAGGTTGCCACAAGCCCAGGAACGTTAAGAGCCTCTGGGAGCTGGAAGAGGCAAAGAAGACTTCTTTCCAAAAGTTTTCAGAGGGAATGTGGCCATGCCAATATCTTTTTTTTGTCCTTTTTCTTCTTTTTTGGGGAGGTGATGGTTCCCTGGCTGGGAATCGAACCCGGGCCACAGCATTGAGAGCGCGGAAGCCTAGCCACTACACCACCAGGGAACCCCCCCGCCCCCATGCCAATGTCTTGATTTTGTACTTCTGGCCTTTAGAACTGTGAGAGAATACATTTCTGTTGTTTTAAGTCACCAAGTTTGTGGTACTTTGTTATGGCAACCCTAGGCAACTAAAAAAACTTATGTTCATGGATTGGGACTTAGAATGATCAAAACGATTTTGAAAATGAACAATAAAGTTGGAAGACTTAAACTGTCTAACTTTTAAGACTCACTATAAAGCTATAGTAATCAAAGTAGTAGTATTAGTGTAAAAGAGACTAAATCAATAAAACAGAAATAGAGTTCAGAAAAGGAGTCCACAACTATGGTCAGTGTGTCAAGGCAGTTCAGTGGGGACAGGATACTGTTTTAAAAAAATGGTGTTGGAACAATTGGATAGTGATAAGGAAAAATATGAATCTTGACCCTGAACTTTGCATCATATAGAAATTTTAGCTCAAAATGGATTATAGGCTTAAATTTAAGAGCTAAAACCATAAAACTTGCAGAAGAAAACACCAGAGGATACTTTTGTGATCTTATTGCTGAATGAATGAATAAATAAATCACTAAAAGCATGAAACATAAAAGGAAAATTGATAAACTGGAGATCATCAAAATGACAAACTTTTGCTATTTAAAGGACAGACACCACTGAGAAAGATGAAAAGTCCAGCTACAGACTGGGAAAACATTTGCAAGTTAAATACCTAACAAAGGACTTATTTCAAGAATATATATAAAAGAACTCTTGTAACTCAATTAGAAAAACTAATGATAAAGCAAAGGATTTGAGTAAACTGTCCACCAAAGAAGTTATACAGATGTCCAATAAGCTGAAAAGATGTGCAGCATTATTAATCATTAGGAAAATGCAAATTAAAACCACAGTAAGATGCTACTACACACCTCAGTGGTGCTAAAATTAAAAAATATTTCCTACACCAAATTCTGGCAATGTTGTAGACCCACTGGAATGCTCATGCTTGTGATGGGTCTGTAATGATACAACAACTCTGGAAAATTGTTTGGCAGTTTATTAAAAACCTAAAGGTACATCTTCCATATGATCAGGTATTCTACTCATAGATATTTATCCAAGAGAAGTGAAAGGCTATGATCATACAAAGGCTTGTGAGGAATATTTATAACAGCTCAATCTATAATAGCCAAAAACTGGAATCATCCCCAATGTTTATCTATTGGTGAATGAATAAACAAATTGTGGCATATTCATACAACAGAATACTACTCAGCAATCATAAGGAAAGATCTATTAATACACATAGCAACATGGATGAATAGCAAAATAATTTTGCTGAGTGAAAAAATCCAGACAAAAAAAAGAGTACATTCTGTATGATTCCATTTGTATAAAATTGTAGAAAATACAAACTGTAGTGACAGGAAGCACAACAGTGGTTACCTGGGGAGGGAGGTGGGAAGACAAGGGCTTACAAAGGAGCATGAGGAATCTTTGGGTGTGATGAATATGTTCATTATCTTGATTGTGGTGATGGTTTCATAGGTGTACACATATATCAGAATTTATTAAATTGTACACTTTAAATGTGTTCAGCTTACTGTATATCAATTACACCTTAATAAAGTTGTAAAAAAATGTGAACAAAGATTTGAATAAACTTAACTAAAGAAAATACATGACTGGCCAATAAGCACATGAAAAGATGTTCTACCTCATTAGTCATCAGGAAAATGCCAATTAAATCACAGTGAGATACTACTGGAATGCCAAAAGATAAAAGACCAAGAATACCATGTATTGGTGAAGTTGTAGAGCAACTGGAACTCTCGTACATTGCTGATGGAAATGCAAAATGATACAGCCACTTTCTTATACACTTATATTTAACTATCAATAAATACTTCTAAGTATTTACCCAAGATAAATTAAAACATGTTTATAGAAACATTTGTATTCAAACATTTATAGCAGCTTCATAAGAGCTGAGAGCTGAAAAAAACTTAAATATGAATACATGAATGGATAAATAAATTTTGAAATAATCTCTATAATGATATACTACTTGGTAATAAAAAGGAATGAACTACTGATATACACGATCATGAATGAATCTTAAATACATTACGTTGTATGAAAGCAGCCAGAAACTAAAATAGTATGTATACGATTCCTTTGATATGAAATATAAGAAAGCCCAAATTGGGAGTTCCCTGGTGGTGGTGGCTTAAGGCTTTGGCGCTGGCGCTCTCAGCGCTGCGGCCTGGGTTCAATTCCCAGTCGGAGCTACCCACATACCAAAAAAGCAAAAAAAAAAAAAAAAAAGAGAGCCCAATCTAATGGTGACAGAAAACAAATAAGTGGTTGCCTGAGCCTGAGGATGGAGGCAGGAATTTGCTGCAAAAGAGCATGATTCAACTTTTGGTGCTGATTAAAATATTCTCTCTTGGTTGTGGTTACTTAGATGTATACACTTTCAAAACTCATTGACCTATACATTTTAAATGTGTGCAGTTCATTTTATGTAAATTGTACTTCAATTAAGTTACTTTTAAAAAATTCATACTACCACCTTTGTTTAGCCACTCATCATTTTTCATTTGGATGAACGCAGTACCCTCCTAAATGGCATTCCTGTTGTCTTACTTCTTCAAACCTATACACTAGGCAGTGTGAATGATCTATTTAAAACAGAAACCTGACCTTGTCACTTCCTTGGATACAACCATTTAATTACTCGCCATTAAAGTAGCATATACTGTCTTCATTAATCTGACCGTGATTGTCTTTCCAGCTCATCTTCTATTACTTCCTACCTCCCATTTTGCTATGACTCTCCGTTCCCAACACATGCCATGTTAATCATTTCTTGTGCCTATACTCATCTCTCCCCTCATCCTTTTGTCTGGTAAACAACTGTTGACCCTTTAAAATGCCTCCTCCAGCAAGCCTTTATTTAAACCATCCTTCTCCCCATGCTCCCTTTTTCAAAGAGAGAGGAGTTAAATATTCTCAGATTGTATTTCTTTGGTTCATAATAACTTTTATAGGTATTTTTACCATTATGTCTTATTATGTCTTAGGTTCTCTCTCCCACTTGATTGTGCACTTGTTGAGCACACTGATTATATTTTATTTATAGTTTGGATCCAGAAGGTCTGTTCCATAATAGGTAGTACTTATAAGTACTTATAGAATAATTGAATATAAATGTTAAGTGAGAAAAGAAAATTAAAGTACTATACATAGTGTGATTATTAAATATTTTGTTTTAAGCAAAACTTTTTGCATAGGAAAAAAAAAGACTGGGACATTTATATCACCATTTTAATGCCAGTTTGGGTGGTAAGATTAGTTTCTTTGATATATTTGACAGTTTAGCATTAAAAAAATTTAATCTACAATTATTTCATGAGACATAACCTAAAAAATTGGCTTTTTATAACTTTTGCCTACTCAATTGAATTTTTGCATTTCTTTAGGTCCACAGGGCAGTCACAGTTTCTAGTCCTCTGCCTGGGGAGACTCCTGTTTGGTCAAAGAATGTATCAGTCCAACCTGAGACGTCAGAGGATCTGGGTACTACAATTAGCACTCAGCAAGCAAAAAGCACTGGGAAAATCCAGATTGTTACCCCTCTGCCAGTGGCTCCCTCCTACACTTATGCTACCCTCACCCCCCAGGCCTCTTTCCAGAGCACCTCAGCACCACACCCAGGTGAGGCCCTTTGCTTATGCCCATGGAGATAGAATGGGAAAGTAGAATGTGTGATCAAAGTGTTCCCTTTTAAGTGGAAAGAAAGGAGGGAGGCATGACTTTTAATACTGTTAAGTGTCCCTATAATCATAGGATTTGGGGTTCTCGATCCTCTTTTCAACAGGTCCCAACCTATGGGAATTTATGAGGCTCATTTTCCTGGAGCCAGATTCCACTGTGCCTAGGACTTAAAGGCACAAGATTCAATTAAGTAATGCTCAAGGAATCAAACAGAGGCCCCTGGGAAGAAAGAGTTGGGTCTATGCATCTATTTGCTTTCTGAATGGCTGGTTGTAGGTCAGATACTTGTTTCTCTGATTTTGACAGCACCTTTACTTTTTAAAGCAACCCATAGAAAGCAACACACAATGTTGTCCTAACAAGTCTATGCTTCATGCATGCTATTCTAAGGTATTAGGAGAATCAAGGAAACCAAGTTGACCTTGATTCCCTTGAAAAAATCAACAGGGTGAAGCAAAACCAGATGATGAATTTTTGCTAGATTTTAATTTCCTCGGGTCTCCTTTGGTGGTAATAGAACATGAAATTTTAGGGTTTCAGTCCTGTGGCCTTAAAGTAGTTTTTTTTATTCAGAGAGAATGCCTGTAATTTTTGGTGCTACATTATATTTTTGTCGATACCTTCTCTCAGTATAGTGGTTTCTTCCTTTTCTTTCTTTCTTAGTTTTTGAGAGTCACTTTAGAGAATTCTTATTCCACCTCCTGAGGTGTCTGAATGGTGAAGCTTCCATAATGGATGGCTTTATTTCTCCCGAAGTATGGTTCTGAAGCAGACAGATAAATCTCAAAATTCTATTTTTCTAGGAAGCCCTTCTCACCTTCCAGTTAGTTGTTCACTTTAAGGTCCTAGTTCCTAGGTCTCATACTAAATAAACAATTATGTCAGAGAAAGAAGATTTATATAATCGTGGTTCAACAAATTACAGATATTTTTGGTTGTTACAACTATGGAGGAGAAGTGCTACTGACATCTAATGGGTAGAAGCCAAAGATACTGCTAAACGTCTTAGCGTACACAGGACAGTTTCCCCCACAACAAAGAATTATCTGGTCCAAAGTACTAAGGTTGAGAAACCCTAACATCTATGAACTAGTTGGTGAAAATTATAAAGCTATATACTATATACACTGTATAATATAATAGCTATATAAAGTATATAGCTATAAGCTGATGTATTCCAAAAATACTATAGTAGTTCAGAACATAGATCAGTTTGAATGGAAATGGTCTGGGAAGATTTCTTGGAGAGAAGACTGGCTCTGAGTTAGAAACAAAGTACTGTATTTAGAATAAAGAAAGCATGCACCCTAATTGAAAGAAATAGCTTTAGCACAGTCCCCAAGAGTAGACCATGGCTTCTATGGAAAACAAGAGGGAAAATAAATATAACTAGAGGCAGAATTGGGTAGAAAGGGCGAGATGGTGTGATCAGAAGATAATGGCTCTCTAATACCAGGTTAGGAGTTTGGCCTTAAACATGGTATGGGAGGAGGGTCTTGAGTAGGAGAGAAACATGGTGGGTGAAGATTTTAGAAAAACTAATGATGGATTAGCATGGGGAACACTAGCAGAGGGAAGAATAATCTAAGTCTGTGGTTGTAGCAGCTTAAAATGGAAAGAAATTAAGGCTGGTCTTATAATTGACACTTGCCTTTTCTTCTAGGAACTTTATGTGTGTATTTTATTAGAAAGTTATCAGCATAAAGATGATCCTTGAAACAGAGTTGAACTCTGTTTATTGATCACTGTAGAAAGTACATTATAAAGAAGTCTTAGGGATTGACAACAGTTAAAGTGGGGGAAAACTCAGAGAGAAAGGAAGAAAAGTAGAATAATATGGTATCATGATAACCAAGAGTTTTAAGGTGGAGGCAGTCAGTAGTATTAGATGCCACAGAGGTGAAGGATGAGGGTTGAGAAGACAGCTATTAGAGTTGCTAAGAAGCAGTTTGTTAAAGAACTTAAAAGATACTTTATAGTGGAAAAGCAAGTCATTAGCTGAATGATTTTAAGCAAATTATTTAATTTCTCTAAGTTTCCATTTTTTTCCTCAGTAAAATGAGGATAATAATTCTTAGTTCATTAAGTTACTTTAAGGGCAAAATGAAATGGTATATAAGGCACCTACTTCAGTGCCTAGCATATAGTTGTTGCTCATTAAATGTAAGTTGTTTTACAGCCATTGAAAAGATGAAGAAATGAGACTCAGGCAGAGTCAAATTACAGGGGATTCGAGTGGATAAATATTGAAGAAATTAAAGTAGTAGCTGAATATTGTTTATAAAAGAGACCTGGCCACAAAAAAGGAAGGAGGTAAATAAGATATTTCTAATTTCTTATCTCATATATTTTCTTTGTTTCCAGTTATGAAGGAACTGGTGGTATCTGCTGGAGAGAGTGTCCAGATAACCTTGCCTATGAATGATGTTGTATTAAATGCTTATGTTCTCCAAGAACCACTTGAAGGTAAAGCATCCCCTTACATTTGGGTGTTTTAATTTTTAGTAATATGTACATATCATGACTATTTACTTATTCCAACAATCATGTGAGAACAGCATATAGCATGCGCATGCACAAATACTTACGAGAGCTAATATAATATAATGTTTGAGATCATAGGCTTTGATATCAAGCCTGGGTTCAAATCCCAACTCAGAAGTCATTAGCTGAATGATTTTATTTTATTTTATTATTATTATTATTATTTTTTTGCTTTTTGGTATGTGGGTAGCTCCCTGACTGGTAATCAAACCCAGGCCACAGCACTGACAGCGCCAGCGCTGAAGCCTTAAGCCACTACACCACCAGGGAACTCCCCAGCTGAATGATTTTAAACAAATTATTTAACTTCTCTAAGTTTCCATTTTTTTTCTCAGTAAAATGAAGATGATAATTCCTACTTCATTAAGTTACTTTAAGGGTGAAATGAAATGGTATACAAGGCACCTACTTCAGTCCCTAACATATAGCTGATGCTCATTAAATGTAGGTTGTATTATACACACTTAAAAAAGGAAGACCCAATTAATTTAATTTAAAAAAAATTTTTAAAAAAAGGGGAAGAAACTGAGACTCAGGTTGACCTCTTTATTTTGGCCAAATAGCAGATACAGAACTTGTAGAGAAGTTATTCAAAACTACTGCTACTGTAGATTTGTTACTTAAAAAGAGACCCAATATGATATACAAAATTCAAATTTATAAAACATAAATTGGGGTATGATTAATTCATTATATAAGAAAACTTTTGGGAGTTCCCTGATGGTGTAGTGGCTTAAGGCTTCGGCATTGGCACTGTCAGTGCTGCGGCCTGGGTTCAATTCCCAGTCAGGGAGCTACCCACATACCAAAAAAAAAAAAAAAAAAAAAGAAAACTTTTGTATGTGAGCTTCCCTTTCACCTTTGAAGTATATGTTAACATACCAGAGTTTGACTTGTGAACATACATATTCTCTTAAGACTCTATGACTTGAAGTGAAACATATTTTGATGGAAAATGGTTTTCCTGGGTCTATTACTCTTACTTACAAGGTCAGTCAAGTAGAATGCATACTCTATTCAGGATGGGGTCCTTCCATTTTAGGTACATGTTTCCAATACAATGTTTCTACTTTTTGGACCTAATACCAAATAGTGTTATTTATGCAAAAAGTACTTTTCTAGAACCTAAATGCCCTTTTTATTCTACTTGTATATTTCTGCCCTCAAATTGAGTTTTCCTTATCAATTCATTTCACCTTCCTCTTGAGAAGCCTTTTCCTTTCCTCCTCTGGTGGGAAGTTAGGTGAATGAATTTCGTGGCCTCTGAAGATGGAGGTGAGGAAAGAACTGCCTGGAGATGTACTTGCTTCCACTCCTTTGTGAAAGATACGCTGGGTTCTGCTGCACTTTCTAACCCCCATTTGCATATACATTTCTGTGAGTGAGTATCGCCTTGTAGATCAGTATTCCAAAACACACCAGTTAAAACATAGATTCTTTCCAGTTCTTTTCTCCTCAGGCTGTTCAGTCTTTAATCAGATATATGAGATGGATGGCTTCAAACTTTCACAGGTTGGGGCTGATGAGGCAGGATCTGCTCTGCCTGTTCTTCATTCCCCTAATCTCCTGTGGCAGCCCCTGATGCACCTCTCAGGATCCCTCTAGGGTTTGGAAGCACAGTTTGAAAACCACTGCCAAAAATCATTAAAACCAGCATTCTGTCTATAGACCTGCACTTAGTCATTCCTACCCTTGGGTAAAGTTCTGGCTATAAGGCCTAATTTATCCCCTGAGCTTTGCTGTCCTTGGAATATTGACCTTTTTTGAAATTTGTGTTATTAGCCTTAGATAATACAAACTGTTTTCTGTGTGGAAAAAAATTTCCAACTACAGTTGGAAGGCATGTCATTTCTTAGCACCAGTCCTATTTCTGCTGCTTTCCTGCTCTGTACCAAACCTAACTTCTACATACACATTTGTGAGAGCTGCCTAGGGCTGACAGCTGGCCAAGAGAAACTTAGTATTTTGGACAGGAAGGAAAGGTAATAGATTTTATATTTCAGGCTTATAAAAGAAAATCAGGTCTTAAGATGAAGCCTATCTTAAAATCGGGTTCTACGAATTAACTTTAACTTTTGAACTCATGAAGAAAGAAAGAGATGACCATTCTTTACTAAGCATATGAGGTTTCAGATTCTTTTTATTTTCACTTTTGGATAGTAACTTTTATAGTAAAACTTCCTACCAAACCCCTTTCTTCCCTAGCCAGACATACAGTTTGTTCCAAAAAATATTTAAGCCAACTTTTACTGGGGAGAGATTCCATTTTGATAACAGGATTCTGTCCTTGCTGTCCCCAGTCATATAGTCTGAGCTATGCATGAGGACCATTCAATGCTTCATTTGATCTTAATTAATTTCAGTGGGGCCTGTTTTAAGTGGGCCATCCCCTACCATCTTCTGCAGTGTGTTATTTAGCTCAGCAGGAATGAAGTAGCTCTTTTAACCCACCAGGGTGTGATGACCTCAGTGAGACAAGCATTGTTAGCACTCTGTAAAAAGCTATTTTTGAACCATGTTATTTAGAAGTCATTGCTGTTCTTTGTTGCAAAAGAAGTTTTGCAAGTAAATGGCCTTTGTTCCCAGTGAGTTCATGTGTAGTAGCTGGTAGGGTATGTATTTCCACTGGAATGTCACACCATGAGAAACCTGGTATTTTAAGGGAGGCACTGAGCAGGGCGGGTATTGGGGCAGGAATGAGCATTGCTGGGAAAGAGTGGAAGAAGCCCTGACTAGCTGAGTCAACAGAATTTACCCCTTCTTTCAACAGAACATTTGATTTCCCTAAAAACTTTGGGGTAAAATCTTAAAAGGTCCTTCAAGATTTAGAAGAGATCTGTTATTGGCAGGCTGTGCAGTGCCCTCTTTGTGCGTAGGTGTGTGTTTTGATAATTTTTATAACTGCCCTTCTATAGGAGAAACCTACACCTACGACTGGCAGCTGATTACTCATCCTAAAGACTACAGTGGAGAAATGGAAGGGAAACATACTCGGATCCTCAAACTATCCAAGGTGAATTTGCCGTCATTTGCAGGTCTGGGGTCAAGGTATTGACCATTTAAAAAAATCTATAATGTAGAATTTTTTGTCCACATTTAAATCAGGAACAGTCTTTCAGAAGTGAATCCTCTAGAAGTCCTGACTGGCTAACATCCAGTATTTGTTAGCATATTATTCTCAAATTTTCATTTATGATGAGAAGACTGTATCAGCATGGTGATGATATCTGAAAATATATACTAAACAGCATTTAAGGGTAACATAAGGACTTTAGAATTTGGGAGATAAGCTAGGTTATTTATGGCCACATGACTCTATAAATTGTTTGTCTTTTTTGAGAGTTGGTATAGTTATTAAGAGCCATAAAAATATTCATATTCTTTGGCCAAACAATTCCTTCCTTCCTTCCTCCCTCCTTCCCTCCCTTCCTTTCTTCCTTTCATTTGTTCATTGTACACTAGTTATGTGGCAGGCATTGGGATCTACCAGTGAATTAATCATAATCTTAGTATTCAAGGACAATAGAATCTAGTAGGTGATAGGTAATTGACCAGAGCAGGTAATTATAACATGGGATGTACTAGGTCAATGCAGTAGATACTGAAGCCCCAGGGAGTTAGAATAGATTTCTTAGTGTTTGCCTCGTTCGATCATGAAAGGAGACTAACTTTCTAGGTAAAGAGTAGAGCAATAATACTCTAATCAGAAGCAGTAGGAATTGTATGTGGTTCAGCCTGACTAGACCCTATCATATGAGAAGAGCAGTGGCACAAGTGAGTTGGAGAGATGCAGGGTCAGATTGCACAGAGCCTTTATAAGGACTTGGACTCTTATCCAGAGGAAACATGGAGCCTTTGAAGTTTTTAAGCCGGAAAAGGACATGTTAGGATTTTCAGTTTAAAAAGATCACCCTCACTGAAGACTGGAGGAGATGACTTAAACTGGGAGACTAATGAGGAGTCTGTTGACAAATGTAGGTGTGAAATGGTAATAGCCTGAATTTAAAAGAAAAACCTAAATAAATAAAATTCACCTGTTGAGCTCATACCATGTGCTAGAAACAGTGCTAATTTTTATGCAGTTATTTAATCTTCATAACAATCCCAAGATGTAGATGTCATTATCTATTTTACTAATGACAAAACTAAAAATTGGAAAACTAAAATGGTTTGGCCAAAGTTCATAAAGCTCTGAAGTTACGGATTTGAACTGGAACTTTCTGTCTCTAAAGCCTATGCCTTTGACAACTGTGCTATGATGAATGGTTAAAAACTAAGGTGTGAATGGAGAGAAGTGAGGGGATTTCAGAAATATTATGGAGATCAACTTGATAGGAATTGGTGATCAATTAATTGAGGGAAGATATTGCAGAAGAGAAGTCTAGGATAATTCTCCTGCCGTGGCTTAAGCACCTGGGTAGATGTTGGTGCAAATGTGACATTCACTGAAATGAGGAGCACAGAAAGAGGGGCAGGTTTGGGGAGGTTTGCAGATTGTTAATGCATTTGTGGGATTAATTCGTTTGTGGACAGAGTGAGTTTGAAGTCCCTGTGAAGCATTTGAATGTAGGTGTCCAGTCAGTAGCTGGGGGTTAGAGGCTATGTAGGTCACAATATGCATCTGGGCTGGAGAGGTGAATTTGCACACTAATGTCAAGTAGATGACAGTTGAAGCCAAGGTGATAGATGAGATCATCCAAAGAGTGTGTGGAGAGAGAAGAAACAAATGGGTTGTGACTGGAATCCTGGGAAACATTGTCATTAAGGTATAGAGGGAAGAGAAAACTGAAGGAAATGAGGAGTGGTCAGGGAAGTGAAAGCCAAGGAAGAGAGAAAGTTACCAAAAGAAGGAAGTGCTCAGGAAATGCTACATGTAGTCAGTTGGCATTTACCCAAAGAAGATAATTTAAAAAAAAGGAAAAAACCTACCTGTCCAAAGTTATTCATCATAGAATTAGGTATAGTAGTAAAAATTTGGAAACAATTCAAATGGCCAACTATGTGGAATGCTTATGTGAATTATGGCACATTTGTTCATATACTATTCATACTCAACCATTGAAATGACTATTAAAAAGACTATTATAATGGGGAAAGTGTTCATGCTAAATAAATGGAAGAAAGAACAATAAAAAGTTTGATATACAGCTTGATTTTAGCTAGACCCTGAATGCCATTGACATATGAGCTTTTTGAAGGTAGACATCTTATCTTACTCATCTCCAAACCCCAAATATAGGACAATGACCAGTACATAATTGGTTCTCAATAAATGTTTGTTGAACAGAAGAACTGTTTAAAACTGTTTTTGTGTGTGTGGGTTAAGGATTTGGAGGAAATAAGAGAAATATGATTAATTGATGTGTTAGGACAGTGGGATTTTGGGTGATTTTTTTTTCTTTTCTTGTGTTTATACAATTAGTGGAAATCAGGAGGGAAAAATATCAGTTATTTGGGAGCTATTTGGTATTCTTACAAAATGATTTTCTTTGCAGAGATGATTGTTTTCATTTCATAACTCTGTAAAGTAGGATAGTTGGGCCCTTAATGTTTTTCTTAAAAGGAAATGGGTGTACAGAGATATTGAAATCCCTTCTCTTGTTCTAGAGTCAGCTGGTAATAAGAGTCACATAAAAAGATATGGCTTTTTAGTTTATAATTCATTGTTTCATCTCTTGGACCAGTTTACTTTCTCCATTTTGGAAACTACAAGAAGAGGAGAGTGTGGGGGTTTCCTGGTGGTACAGTAGCTAGGCTTCGGCATTCTCAGCACCATGGCCTGGGTTCTATTCCCAGCCAGAGAACTACTTCCCTCCACCCTCCGAAAAAAAAGAATAAAAGAAGAGGAGAGTGCAAGAATCAGCATGGGAAAATTTAGATATATGTGCAATTTTAAGTATAATTGCTTTTTTTGGTGGTTGTCTAAAAGATCTTCTGTTCCTTCTGCAGCTCACTCCAGGCCTGTATGAATTCAAAGTGATTGTAGATGGTCAGAATGCCCATGGGGAAGGCTTTGTGAATGTGACAGTAAAACCAGGTATGTGTTTTCCAGCCCTGACTGTGTCTCCATTGCTCCTCTGCAGAATTCCCAGGGAGATGAGGATTTGACTTTGGGGGCTTTTAATTCCTTTTTTTTTTTTTTTTTTTTTTTTTTGCAGTATATTTATTGGACAGTTCCTAATTCAATGTAGTAAAATGTTAGGGTGGCAAAGTGTATACTTGGTTCTAGTTGGAACACTTGGCTGGGCAAGGAAACATTAGTCACATGGCCCACAGTGCAGTAAGGCCTGAGCAATAATCTGTCTACCTGAGAACTACTTCTCCAAGTAGGTCATGCTGAGAGAAGACCATGTGTTGTAACTAAGCGTTACAAGAAAGCCAGGAGCCCAGAGGGAAGCATGTAGAAGGAGAACCAGCCAAGGGGCTAGCCCTTTCTGATCTCTTTCCAGAAATATGGTCCCTTGCACACTGACTTCCTCATTGAAACCCTGCCGGTCCTCTTTCACCTTGGACACCAAATTCTGTCATTCTTTTTAAGTGATCCAGCTTTGGTAGATTCCAGTGTGCTAGCAAGTATCTTGTTTTGCATTTTCAGAGACATGTGGGGGAAGTTGGCAGGTGGCACATATATTGGCACAAATTCTTAATACTGTTTTCTGTCTTTGTTGGTCATAGATTTTCTTTTCATTCCTTGAACTTGTAGCTAAGGTAATCCTTTCTCCTTCTTAAAAATGTATTTAGCATAAAGACCATTTGATCATTCTCACAGAAAAGGCCACTGGGCTCACAGTCATTTGGGTGGACCAGAGTGGACTGTGACCTTTCCATCACTCCAGTCTAGTTAACTCACACACAATTAGCTCACGATGGTTGAGAAATCACCCATTATCTTTCCAGCACAGTCTTGTGCCAAGGGGCAGCTTGCTTGCCAAGGCCTTTATTGCACAAATCTTATTTGCTGTCTGCCTCTAGTCAGGTTGCCTGAAAGCAGGTCACTTGCTGCTTTAGAACTAGATAGCGCATGAGCGAAAGAATGCACCGGGCGTGATCTTAGGAATATGTGTAGTCAGGTTTGGAAGAGGCTTTAACACTCCCAGATGTCTTGTGTTAGAATGCCAACCTGGTCTTGTGACTTTTCTATTTGGTGGTGGTTCAGCTATCGATTATGTAATGGAAACATTTACAGTCCATGCAGATATGGCCTGCTCCTCCTATAATTTACAAAGCCGCTCTTTTAATTTCTTCTGGGTCATTTTCTTGCAGAACCCCGTAAGAATCGGCCTCCTGTTGCCATTGTGTCACCACAGTTCCAGGAGATTTCTCTGCCAACCACTTCTACAGTCATTGATGGCAGCCGTGAGTACTGATCCAGGCATGATGTTTTAGAAGAGCATTCACTGTGTATTCTGGTCAGCTATGTCTGCACTTTGTTTAGGCCTCTTGACCATATTATGGGAAGACCACCCTTTGGAAGCAACTGATTAGGAAGTAAAAACCAGACAAACCCTATTTAAAACCCCATGTAGCTTGTTTGAAGTAATATTTCTATTCTGAGATGGTAAGAAAGTGGCTTATGCATGTATTTAGCATCATTTTAGTTGAAACTTGCTGGTCTTCAAATTTTCTTAGATGGAGTTGCCATTCTCAGTTATGGAAACAAGCTCTCTCCTATCATGGCAAGATAAGTAACTGAGAGTGTTAACTGAGGAACTCCCCACCTAGCCATCAGTGCCTAACAAGATTCTTGTTAGCCTTCTCCTGGAGAGACTCACAGAATGTACTCCACACTCCTGGTTGGGCTAACATTTTACCCTTCAGAATAGTGTCACCTGATGGGTTACATGAGAGGATTTCTGGATCTTTGCCATTGATCTTGGGTATGTGTGCAGGAGGTTTTAGCCTGTCGTCTCACCAGTATTTGCTTGGTTTCTTTGAGACCCATTAAGGCCCTGTTACCCTGACTATCTTGGTACCAACAGTAGTTTTTGGCAGAGGCAATCACTGCCTTAGGAGAGGAATCTCTAATAAGGTTAACCATTTCAGGTAGATGGTTCTGGCAAGAAGGGGAGGCTAGAAGAACAGCAGGCCAAGAGGGAAGAGATTGAATAGGAAGAAGCACTTGTGAGTGTGTAGAAAGGTTCATACAGTATATTTTATATTTTTATGTTTTTGAATAAATCAAAGTTAAATAATATGTAAAGGTATACAGTGAAAAGAATCACTAGCATCCCTGTCTCCCAACTATCCAGTTTTTCTCAAGGCAATCAATATTATTTTATGTATCTTTCCAGATATATATATATATATATATATATATATATATATATATATATATATAGAAAGAAAATACATGCAGTCATTATAATAAAACATACACACTGTTATGTACAATGCTTGTTTCTATATATTGGAAAAATTTTCTTAATCAGTATAGAAATCTGTGTACTTCATTTTTTCCCCTTTTAACAATTACATAACCTTCCATTATGTGGATGTATAATTTTATTCTTTGAATATATACTTGTTTTTCATCAGTCTCTATTGATGAGCATTTAGATTATTTTTAGTCTTTCACTATTACAAATAATGTTACCATGAATAATCTTATAAGCATGACATTTAGCACATGTGCAGGATATTTGTAGGATAAATTATTAGAAGAGAAATTGCCCAAAGATAAATTTTACCAAATTGCTCTTTATATAGGTTGTATAAATTTATGCTTCCCTTATGAGTTATGAAAGGGCCTCTTTGTCCACACCTTTACCCATATAATGTGTTATGAAACTTTGGTCTTTCCCAATCTCATAGGTCAAAAAATGGTATCTCAAGTGTAATTTCAATTTGCATTTCTTTTAAGTGAGGTTGAATATCTTTTCATGTGTTTAAGAATTTTTTGATTTTCCTTTTTTTATACATTAGCATTTTAACCAGAGGTTGCCTATATTGGAGTCCTTGGAAAACTATGCAGTGGAATATTCATAGAGAGGCAGAATGACCCAATATTCCTAGGGAAGAAACACTCTGGAGAGAGAGTCTATAATTTCTTGAAGTTTTTCTAGCCTCAAATCTCTGGGTAGTTGCCCCTTGCCCTGGTTTGTGTAAACTGGATTAAATGCTGAGACTCAGTGCTCTCATATTTGTAACTGATGTTTCTTTATGGTCAAGAAAGCACTGATGATGATAAAATCGTCCAGTACCATTGGGAAGAACTTAAGGGACCTCTGAGAGAAGAGAAGATTTCTGAAGATACAGCCATTTTAAAACTGAGTAAGCTCGTCCCTGGGAACTACACTTTCAGGTAAATTAGAATCCTTCAAGTTTACTATAGGCCATTTTTCCCCTTGTGGGTTTTTACATTCTTAGAGGAGTAGCTCCAACAGATATCAAATGCATGCAGAGTTGGTTGATAATATAGTCTTTGGTTCCATTGTTTCTTTGAGCCCTATGGTGATTGTAGCCATGACATTAATAACTTTTTAAGGCAAAGGTCCTTGCATAATAGGTCAGGACCCATCACAGTTAATTCTTCTCAAAGCCTTACATGGCAGATCTCCAAACATTTTTTTAGGATTTCTGTCAGTAAGTGAAAGATCCCATCTTTCTTTGCCTTTTCTCAGGAAAAATTTAGAAGGCGCCTACTATCATCTTACATGTTCACTTTTGGAAATGCTTCTTCAGCTTAGGATGTTTCAAAGTCTTTACTTTTGACTGGTGATTTATACTATGAGTTGTAGGGCTGTTCTCTGTTAGGGATTTTTAGAAGATTTAATTCAGTGGCAGTCCTTTTGGGATCTAGTATCAACATTCTGCAGTGTAGTTAGTAAGAGCATGAGGCCAACTGTAGTCTTCCTTAGACATTACAAAGCACTTGTGAGAGTCGTGCAAACACCATATATGCATGCTACCGACCTCATTTTACATCTGAGGAAAATGAGACTCAGTGTATTTACTCACTTCTCTGAGGTCACACAAAACTGATATGCCGATTTTCTAACTTCCACATTAGGGCTCATTCTACCCTCTTCCTTGACTTGACCCATACGTATTTTGTTTATACCTCCTTGAATGCCTTTCTTAATCTGTTGGAGTTCTGTGTAACCTAAAGGATGAAACCAGTTATCTACGAGGCTCTCCAAGATCCCTTCAGAGAAGAGGGAATGTGGCTCTCCTCTTTCCTGTTGCACTTAGTGCCTCTGTGTGGCACCTACCATGCTGCAGCAGCTTATTCATGGGTGTCTGTCTTTCCCTCCAGATCTGAGATTAGTCAGGTTTTATTTTATTTTTTTTATTTTTTATTTTTTTACGCTTTTTGGTATGTGGGTAGCTCCCTGACTGGAAATCGAACCAAGGCCGCAGCACTGACAGCACCAGCGCCGAAGCCTTAAGCCACTACACCATCAGGGAACTCCTAGTCAGGTTTTAGACACAATCAGAGATACAGTGATGATGTCCAGACTTCAGCCAAATGAAAGGTAGTTGCCATTCAGCAAGGTTGGAGCCTTCTCACTGGCTTAAAATGGAAATGTGAGTTGGTTTTTACCTTAGATTTCTAGTATAGGAATTTTAATATTTATACAATTGAGCCTGAACTAGGTTGATCTTTTTAAAAATAGTTACAGTAACTATCACTTCCTGAACATTTAATATATGTTTAGTACTGTTCTGAGCTCTTTGCATGCATTAGCCCTTTTAATCCTTAAAACACATATTATAATTACTCTTATTTTATAGATTAGAAAATTTAAGCACTGAGAGGTAAATAACTTGCCCAAGGTCACACAGGCAGTCTGCGCTTTTAAACAGTATTAGGGCGTTCCCTGGTGGTGTAGTGGCTAGGCTTCGGTGCTCTCAACACCGCGGCCTGGGTTCAATTCCCAGCCAGGGAACTACCCCCCCACCCCCCACCCCCCCCAATAAAAATAAGTAAAAATAAACAGTGTTAGCCTGCAGTGTTTTGGATGGATGAAGTATTATTAATAGGAGCAATTCGTTTTTTTTTCCTAAGCCTCAATCTATGAAATTACAGGGTGGGGTCTGATTAGCATTAAGGTCCAAACTGATCCCCTCACCTTTACCTCTCCCTTGCTTGTACATGGCAGTAGCCTCTTTCCACAGCCCTGTGGTTAGCTGCTGTTTAGTTCCAGGATTCTTGCTTGCAAGCCAGGGACTGTTAGAAGGAAAAGTCAGAGTAATGCCACCTGCCATTCTGCTACCTGTCTGTAACTCGCTTCTAAATAGGAGACAAGTAGACTGTGTTAAAAAAGCAAAAACAAAAAACTGTGAAAAAAATAGGGAGACTGGAAAAAGAGAATAACTTTTGTGGATTTTTCTTCTTCAGATGTTTGCTGATTTGCACATGTCTATGTGTCTGATGTTTTTGTGCTCTTTTTCTAAAGGCTGTAATACCAAAAATTCCTTCAGACCATAGGAAAAAGGTGAGCCTTTGGAATAAAACATCACAGATGTCTGGCTCTGTCTGGTGGTTGGTAGTGAGATTTAAACAAACGACATGTCTTTTCTATGCTTTTCCTCTTTCTGTCAGCAAAATGGAAGGAGCCCAAACCTCCTTGCTTATGCTGACATTTTGAGGTGGCAAGAGAAGCTTTAGGCTGTTCAGCTGGAAAGCATCGTTTAGGTAAAAGCTTGCTTTTGTAAATGAACATTTTTTTTCCTCTTGCAAATCCTATTTCGCATTGGCACAAACGGCAGGACTGTTGCGTGGGAGAATTCACTTCCATCTCAAGCTCCTGTCTTAGCAGACCCAGCCCTTCTTGTCCATCATCCCAGAGGCGATCTGCCCAGGATGTCCATTCCTGTGATACGTACACAGATGAAACAGGATGATGGGAGGAGAGCCTGCTGCAGTCAGAACTTGCTCGGTTTAGTGTAACATCTTTAAACTCCCTGGGAATAGGGGCCAGGGACTATCTCTTCTTAAGGCTTGGGTTTCAGGGCTTGGAGTCAAGAGAACTGTGCTTGTAACTTAGCTCGCGATGCGCCCTGGGCACGTATCTTGGCCTCTCTAAGCCTCCTGTAAAGTGAGATTGATGACTGTTGTGAGGGCCAGATCAGACAGGGCTTATACAAGTCCCAGCACACAGACACGTGCAGGCAGCAGAGCAAAATGGTGCTGAAGACACTCATTGCCTGGATTCAGATTCCAACTCCACTACTTCCAAGCTTGGGCAAGTTCTTTACCTCTCTCTGCCTCAGTCTCCTCATACTTACTTGTACATGTAAGGAGTAGAATGAGGATAGGACTGTGAGGAGCTGTTGTGAGGATTTAATGAATCCTGACACACTTGGAGCAGTCCAGGCACAGGTAACCTCTCAGTCATTGTTAGCATCCAGTGCTACTCTGCCTTTCCAAGAGAAATGGTCACAGCTGCTTAGCAGTTGGTATTCCTTAGCCTTGATTTTCAGTCCTCTTCACTTAAGCACGTCCTGACTGCACTCCTCTCTGCTCCAACAGCCTGACTGTAGTTGACTCTGACGGAGCCACTGACTCCACTACTGCCAGCCTCACAGTGAACAAGGCTGTGGACTACCCCCCCGTGGCCAACGCAGGCCCCAACCAAGTGATCACCCTGCCTCAGAACTCCATCATCCTCTTGGGGAACCAGAGCACTGATGATCATGGCATCACCAGCTATGAGTGGTCACTCAGCCCCAGCAGCAAAGGGAAGGTGGTGGAGATGCAGGTAGGAAGCGACAGTGTCTGTCTTCATGCCTAGGGCAATTAGAACTGCTGAACTGGATCTCCTCTCCCAGGCTAATGTTTGCTCCATTTTAATTACCAAAGTCAGATTTAGAAGTCCAGAAAGTTTAAGGGGCCTTTAATTAAAACACTAGTAAAGCAAACCTTTACCTTAAGTGTTTAGTATCAGAGGAAAAGACCTGGTGAGAAATCGTAGCCATTCTAGAGTGATTTCAGAGAGTCAAACTAGAAGCTGCATGGGTGCAAATCTTACAAATTGGAATAGAGGGCCTGACTAGATGCTGAATGAACATCTTCTCTCTGAAAATATTTAAGGAAAGACTAGGTCTGTCACTAGGCAGGTAACACAAGTAAATAAAAAGCTGGATACGACTGTGGTGAACCAGAGAACTCAGCCCTGACTACAGGGTCGCAGCTCCCCAGGCCCAGCGGGTTGTCGCCACAAGGAAGTTTTATGGTCCCATTATTGCTAGGTTGTATAGCTCTTCAAGAGAAGTCAGGAATCCAGACCTTTATGTGAAAATTTCCAACTTTTAAGACACTACAGGCCAAACAAAATGTCTGCAAGGTGGATTCAGCCCTGAGGCTGCCAGTTTTTGCCAACACTATTCTAGAGTTAAGTTTCTGCCTTGGAATTTTGTCCAGTTATTTATGTTCCTCTGATACTCAGGAGTCTATGATTCTAGATTTGAGGCATGTCTTAGAGCTCACATTGCACCTGGCTTTAGTTTAAGTATGATGTTGGGTTTCTGTGCTCTTGCAAAATCTGTACAAACCTGTGAGGAGACAGCGTGGCGTTATGTAGCATCTTGAGTTGCTGCCGTGTTTTAGTGAGGCAGCTTTGTTAGGATCACTGTGTGGTCTCCATAGGAAAAACACTGTTTTTAAAATTGTGTTATTTTATTACATATTCACCATTGGCTTGGGTCATAGAGTCTGATCTTGGTTATGTTTGCACATTCTCCTGTCTCCCCTCCCTTGTGAGAGCTCTGATTTTATTTGAAACTGCTGCTGCATCAGGGACAGTTACTCCCTTAAAGGCAGAAACTTTTAACAGCATCTGATTCAGCACTCACTGATTTTGCTGAACTAGGAGGTAATAGCCTGGTACCAGGTAGGTTTAGAAAACTGGGTAAATCACTTATCCCCCAGCAGGACCTAATGTGTGATGTTGTGATTCTGGGAGGCTGCTTTTCACTCTCTGTATTTATATACCCAGGGTGTTAGAACACCAACCCTGCAGCTCTCTGCCATGCAAGAAGGAGACTACACTTACCAGCTCACAGTGACTGACACAATAGGACAGCAGGCCACCGCTCAAGTGACTGTTATTGTGCAGCCTGGTAAGTTCCAACCTTGAGGTGCACTCCTTTATTGGCTGGCGCCTTTAACCTTGTGGGAGAAGAGGGTTTGGGTTCTGAGCCAGGTGACGGAGAAGTGGAGGTACCCCTGGCAACTTGTTCTCCATTCCCCTAGTGCTTTCTTCAGAGCTAGTGAGGAAGGGTACTTCACAGCCTCAGCTGTGCCCTTGCCTAGTTATTGTGCCTTCCAAGGGACCTAGCAGATAGAGTTTCTGCCATCCCAAATCCTACCATGTCCTTTAGGGCCAACTTCAAGCGCACTTCCTCAGGAAAGCCCTGTCTTACCACTTGGATCCTTTCATTTGAACTCCTATAGCATTATGTTAATATTTCAAATTTAGCATGGCATTATAACTTCATTAAGCTCTGCCATGTGCTTTCAGAATTGTTTTATGTATTTCAGTCTTATGTACTTCATTGTGAGCTCCATAACTATACCCCAGAACACATATCTCCCATAGTATCTGACAGTTCTGTGGCTTCCAGAACATATGTCCCAATTGGATCCTCTCCTTTCTCAGCTGGGCTGCCTGCTTTTGACCTCCAAGTCTGTGTCTTGTAGAAAACAACAAGCCTCCGCAGGCAGATGCAGGCCCAGATAAAGAGCTGACCCTTCCTGTGGACAGCACAACCCTGGATGGCAGCAAAAGCTCAGATGATCAGAAAATTATTTCGTATCTCTGGGAAAAAACACGGTGAGTATTGACACAATCCTTTCTTTATGCGAAGGCTCCACACCTTTGAAGAGCAAGGTTTTACTTGTTTTTAGGAGTTTACTAGCTCTTATTGGCTCATTAAAGGTGGGGGAGGGAGGGTACCTGAGAAAAAAAGGTTTGCAATTCCAATTTCAGCTCTTAAGAAAATGATATAAAATCATTTTTATAAGAAAAAAAGAATACTTATCATCAGCTAGTCCCCACGTAGTACTTTGTGATCCTGGTGCTTTTACAGGTATATTCCATCTGCTGAAATGCATAGTTTAATTACACTTGAGAGGCAGGAAGGAAGGGGTAATGGAGCAGAAAAATACGGTTGCTCAAAATTAACTGGGAAAGGCTGGCAGGCAGGGATTGGGCAGAGCGGCTATTAAGGAGAATCGAAATTCATCTGTAAAATGAAGCATTGCTCCATTACTGTTTCCTTGAAGATGCTATTTACCAGTTATATTAGCCAGAGGCAAAAGGCAATAACCAAAATAATACTATTTAAACTGGAATTACCTAATTGTCATTCCTAGTTCTCAGTTTCTTTCAGCTCCTTTAAACCTTGACAGCTGGAACTCAGATTATATGCAGGATCCCAAGAGAAGTGAAAGAATGCCAAGGAAGAGTTAAAAGAGTTCAGAGTTAAAGAGTTCAGTTTCTCTATTTCCGAAGTTAGCAACCATAGGACTGGGTATTTTGGCTTTGTTGGTTTTTTGTTTGTTTGTTTTTTGGCTAGGGCATTAGAGGTGGGTGGGAAAAGGCTTTAATTTGACTATAGAATATAGAAACCACTGACTGGACTTAGGCTTGGTGATTTGGATGCTAGAAATTATTTTCCTCAGTTCTTGTTCTATTCTTTTGGAGAACCTAATGTTCCTCAACCCACTGTGTTTTAATTATATCTGTTGAAGCTGTGGTTGATAAATGTTTTAGTTAAGTTTTATTAGTGTTTACAGTGGAAATAATGCTTAGCATAGCTTCTTGGAGGACAGTCTGTTTTAGGACAGGCTACTAGGGTCAGGGGTTATATGTTTAAACAGCAAAATAAAGCAAAACCAGGAAATCTGCTGAGTTCTCTGGTCATCCACCTAGTTTTAAGGAAAGCTCTGGGCATCCTGATCCTAAAGCAGAGGTGCTCTCTGGGTGTTCAGTGCTGTGCCTGGGTCTTGGCACCGAGCTCACACCCCTGCTGCAGGCTGCTGTGTGAGGCCCAGCGGGGAAGGAAGGATGCAGTGTCTTGGGCCCTGGGACTCCTATCCAAGAACTGGAGGGAGCCGTGCTTACAGAGCCAGTAAGAAGAGGATGGTTTTGCCCTGAGAATTCCTCTGCAGCCTTGGCCCATTTCCTTTTCCTGACTTTTCAGAGGAAGGAGTTTGGCATGCGATTAGAAATTCATTTTGCTGCTTTGCTGGCAAGAGCTGAACCAACTACTGAGCCAGAAATGCTTTTCAGAAACATCAGTCTGAAATCATTCTTTTGATCAGAATTCTACTCAGAGCATTTTCTTCCTTTTTACAAATCGGAACAGCAGAGAGTTTGAATGTTCTAGAAGCTCATATAAAAGATAAGGCTGGATGTGTTTGAAAGCTGGTGAATGGAATTTTCTGATCAGCAGGTAGCCTGTATTTTGGGCCCAAATAACACTCTGTCCAAATGGAGTATTTTTAAACTTGTCCTTTCAAGGTCTGGGAAACAATAGTTCATGTCTTAACTGAGGCCATAATTGTCTGTTCCTGCTGAGTTGGATGGCAGAGCTGCAGACAGGTGCAACTCCACCCTCTGGTTTCTCTTTTTGTCCAGGGGACCTGACGGGGTGCAGCTCGAGAATGCTAACAGCAGTGTTGCCACTGTGACCGGCCTGCAAGTGGGAACCTATGTGTTCACCTTGACTGTCAAAGATGAGAGGAACCTGCAAAGCCAGAGCTCTGTGAACGTCATTGTCAAAGAAGGTACCTCCCTGCTTCAGGTTGGTTATCTGGGTCAGATAACTGAGGAATCCGTCATCTCTTGTTTGGCTGCAGAAATTTGATTAGAGACCGGGGTGGGGAAGAAAGTTGGGGGTAAGGGTAATTGTTATTTGCTTTTCTAAAATAGCCTTTAATTGAGAGTGACTGTAAGGGGAATTTTAACTTCTGCTCCCGTTTTTACTTCTCTCCTTTCCTCCCTTTCTCCCTTTCTTCCTTTTCTACTGAACAGAAAAAGAATTAAGGTTTTTTTTCCTTTGCATTTTTATTTTGCCTCTGCTGCTGAGAGCTGGGATTTCTGACTCTCCCAATAGCTACAGTGACACCTGCTGTCAGACTTTGGAATGACTGTCCTGCATTGTAGCTTCCTGTGCTTGTCCTATGAGCCTGCATGCTGAGGCCAACGGGAGGCAAGAGTTAATTGGCCTTACTGTGGTTTGCAGGCACCAGGCCCAGTAATAGTGTTGGGAGAGGGCTATGAGCTGATAGGAGGAAAAACTATCAGATATGCAGATGACCTCCAGATCCTGAACTCAGTAAGCACTACACATCTGGTAAACAAAGCTGTAGGAGGGACCCTTTTTCTCTATTAAACTACTAAAGAAGAAATAAAGATGTTCAGAGAATAACATTTTAAGCCACATTCAAATTTTTTCTTGTTGTTGTTTTGGTTTTTGGTTGGTTCCCTGGCCGGAAATCGAACCCAGGCTGTGGTGGTAAGAACACTGAAGCTTAACCACCACACCACCAGGGAACCGGAACCCATTAAGCCACATTTTAAAGAGAATTCATGGAATCAACTGGATGAAACTAAACTCCAAGGCTTTAATCCACTGTGGGCCTTTGTTTGCAATCATCATATACCTGCAAGGCAGAGAAATGGACTCCTTTCGGGGAGGCTGCCGTGAGAATATGGGAGGAAACACTTGTTCTCTTTGTTGTACGGTGTCAGGAGACCTTTCTCTGGGTGGAACTGCAACCTCGGAACCTGTGGCAGTGGTGGCCTTAAATCTACGCTGCCATTTGCTGGTGTAGCTAGGCACGTGAGACAGTTCTCCATTTAAGATGCTTTTAATGTTTAATTTGCCCATAAGCATCATGAAGAAGCCTTTCATTTTTCCAGAATGTTATAATATTCCAATGATCTCTCTTTGATTAGAAATGAACAAGCCACCTATAGCCAAGATAACTGGGAACGTGGTGATAACCTTGCCCACGGACACAGCAGAGCTGGATGGTTCCAGGTCCTCAGATGACAAGGGAATAGTCAGCTACCTGTGGACCCGAGACGAGGGGAGCCCAGCAGCAGGGGTAAGTGTGCCAGAGGATGAAGAACACCACAAGGCCAAAGTGGTGAGATGGGGCAAAGGTCTTTGTGTCTAATCTGGACTGCTCTCTAAAATCCAGGGAGCTTAAATGGCTTGCCTAGAGTCACTCTGCAAGCTGGTATGGCACAGAATGTCCTTCTCTTCCCCGACGCTAGCAGCTCTGGGCTGCAGTGCCATTGCAGAGCGGGAAGTGCCCAGAGCTAAAGCAGTCCAGCCCAGAGGGGGCCTCATTATGGCAGCCGCAGCAACTAAAAGGAGTGTGCTTTTCTTCTACAATATAGCCATATTGTTCAATCCCACAGGAGGTGTTAAATCACTCTGACCACCACCCTATCCTCTTTCTTTCCAACCTGGTTGAGGGAACCTACACATTTCATCTGAAAGTGACTGATGCGAAGGGTGAGAGTGACACAGACCAGACCACTGTGGAGGTGAAACCTGGTGAGTTCATTTAGTGATGAGACTGAGTAGAATTGCTAAATTAGCCAAGCAGGGCCTCAGTCCTGAGACTCTCTTGTCCTGAGACTCTCTTCTCCTGAGCATGGGCAGAGCCAGATGACATATCCAGCTTTTTAGAACATCTAGAAACCCCAAGCTGAAAAATCCTTAGAGACTATTTGAGCATTACCTCTCCCACCCATGCAGGACTATGGGCCTCCCCCTACTCATCTCAGATACAGAAGTAGAAACTCAGAGAGGGCAGGGCTTGCTCAGCGTCACACGGTAGTTGTGTCAGAGCCAGGCCTTTGTGTCCTTGGTCTAGCACTTTGTTCCTTACATGTGACTGATGAGAGAAGGCCCAGGGTGCTCTGGGAATAACTTGAGTCATGATGTCTCATCAGCACCCAAAAGCAGAAAACACTTTATTTTTATAAGTTGAGCCTCGGGCTTTATCTGACAACCCAGGGAAGGTAAAGTAAGTGGTGTCCTTTACATTTTCCAGATTTGCAGAAATGAAATTTCCTTCTTAAATAGAATCATGTTTTTATTTGGCTTCGAGGATAATTTGGTGTTAGGAAGGGAGTTGGGGTGGGGTAGAGCTTTATAAATTCCTGAGCATCTGATGAGGAGGTTAATACTTACTTTGTATTATCTAAGCCAAGCTCCTGTGTGGATGTCTTAGATAGGAAGAGATCTTGGCAGGTCTTTCAGTCCTTGTCCCATCTTTCTGAAGGACAACAGCTAAGACACGACAACATCTCTTCTGTGTTTAAAATCAGATCACAGATAGTCCAGTAATTATGTAAATTATACATCAGACTGTGCAAATGGTGCATTCAAATATGTGAATAAGGTATTCTGAATAATCACTGAATTTCCAAGTGTAGAAGAGTCTTTAGGACATAAGCAGAAGTAAAGCACAATGGTCTCCCTGTTCTAGAGTTGTGAAGATATCGTGCAGCTGTGATGTGGCTCTAAGGAAATCCTAGTTTCTTGGCTGCCTGGATTTCCTTTTTGTTTACTGTTTTCAGGCCTGTAGGGAAGATGCATTCCCTTTATTGGTAAGATTGCTGAGATGGACGTGTTCCCTCCCATTGTTGTGGACAGACTTTAGCAGGTCACTGGAAATTAGATGTGGGTCAGGAGAGATTGTTAGATAACCCCTGCTTGGCCCAAAGAGTTCAGCAAAGCCAATTGGAGAGAGCCTTTAAAAACAAACCTTGAAGTGTTTCTCTTTCCCACTTCCTTCACTGAACCCCACTGCCCCCTGCTTTGGCCTGATCCCAGCACACTTGTGGTAATTCTCAGGTTGATTTAGGGACCGGGAGCCCTTTTGGAGCTCTCTGCGCCAGCCCCAGATGCCTCACTAAGAACTCACTGCTGTCCCTTTCCATTTGAAGGAGTTCTGGTGCATTTCTGAGTGCTCTCACGACTTCCTCTGCTGTGCCAAAGCAGACGCACACTGGCAGGTCTGTGCTAGCTCTCTTGCTTCTAAAGCTGTGACTGATCCGCGTGCTTTCCAGATCCCAGGAAAAACAGCCTGGTGGAGATCATCTTGGATGTCAACGTCAGTCAGCTAACTGAGAGGCTGAAGGGGATGTTCATCCGCCAGATTGGGGTCCTCCTGGGGGTGCTGGACTCCGACATCATTGTGCAAAAGATTCAGCCGTACACGGAGCAGAGGTAGCTGGGCAATAAACCGGGGGGAGAAAAGGAAAGACCAAGGGCCCCTGGGCTTTGAGATCGAGCTGAGAACTAGTGTGGGTAGACAGACAAGGGTGGGCTCTCTGACCAGGAACTGCTCATGGTGTCCATTTCTTTAATGAACTCTTCTTTAGTGCAGGTCACATGCTCTGTACTGGACAATGCAGCAGGGTACCAGGGTAGAAGTTCAGAAAACATCCATTATATTTGAAGGCCATCGTCTAGGAGGGGAAATAACCAAGTAAACATGTAATGTCAGTACAGGGTGGATTTGATAGAATGTGTGGTATCATGGAGGCACAGAGGCAAGGGCGATTCTTTCAGGAGGGTTGGGGTATGGAGTAGTCCAGTGATTTTCCAGAAGTAAAACTTGCATTGGTCAAGCATAGGAGGACTCGGAGGAAATTCCAAATGGAGGCACTACATGAGCAGTGATGCTATGGTATGTACGTACAGTTTCCTCTGGAAGAAGTCATTTGGGTCACGGCACTTCAGATAAGACTACTGTATAGACTGAGAACAGTTATATGCAAGCCAAGGAATTTAGTTGTCATAGTTTGGGCAGGAGGACTCAAGTCAGTTTGTTTTATATGTGAAGTTTTTGTTTGTTTGTTTGTTTTAAAGCAGGGAAATTAGATTTTTAAAAAAGAGAGATCAGTAGTATGGAGGCTGCCCTACAATAGGGAGAGACTGAAGGCTGGGAGACCACTCAGGAAGCCTTTGGACTAGTCTAGTTTAAAAGTGATAAAACCTGAATTAAGGTAGTGGCCATGGAAATGGCAGAAGAGGAGAAGACATTAAAAAGAAATTCAAAGACCTTGGTAATGTGTACATAAGCTTTTTGTTTCCTTTTGTTGTTACATTTGGCTTATGACAAATTTTTCGCTGCTACTCTAAATTACTACACAAATATTATGTTAAAATATACATTGTTACATGAAAAAAAAAGAAATTCACAGGTAAATTGATGGGTCTTGGTGATCCTTTGGGAATGAAAGAGAATGAGGTGTTAAACATGAGGCTTTTGGTCTGGATGCCTGAGTAGGTGCTGCAGGCCATTAACTGAAATTGGGGATGTAGAAGGAACCAGTTTTGAAGGAAAGAATGAGTTCAGGTTTTGACTGCTGATTTGGGGTTACATGGAGAGATATTCCATCAGACAATAGCAAGTATAGGCTGGAACTTGGGGTGGAGGAAAAGCTAGAGATAGGGAGTCACTGCATGTGAGCAGGAGTCAAAGCCATGAGGACAGATGAGTCACATTGTCAAGAGGGGTGAGGACAGAGCTCTGGAGAACACCCACATTTAAAGAGGAGGCAAAGAAAGAGCCAGTAGAGGAAACTGAGAAACAGCAGTCAGAGCCTGCTGTTTCTGGGAGGAAAACCAGGTGGAATGGGTCTTCTGGGAGTTGAGGGAGGAGCCGACAGTTGGGCTCCAAGAGGCTTCAGATGACTCAGGTGTGGTGAGAATGCAAAACGGACTTTGGGTTTGTGATTAGAAGGTCATCAGAATTAGTGAGAGCATTTTACTTAGGAGCTGGGGGCAGAGGGCAAATTCATTTCATGGTTTGAGGATGCTGAGGTGGTTAAGTATAACATGTCTTTGAAGAGGGTGATACTGAAAAGAATGTGGGAGGAGGTAAGATCACAAAAACACCTTTTAAGGATAGGAAGTACTTGAGCATTTTTATAGGCTGAGGGGCAGGTGCTGAGAAAAAGTAGATGCAGTTTGGGGTTGCTTATAAATGGAGGTAGGTCTAGGGGCCTGGCCATGGGCAGGGCAGGGCAGCACTTTGGAGAAAGAAGGGAAGATGTGTTATTAGGGCTGCATTTCAGGGTAGAGAGGATGAAATCTGAGGTTGGTGCCAACATCCTTTGTTTTGTCTCTGAAACTGGAGGCAAGGCCATCTGCTTTGAGGATGTAGGAATAGGGTGGGCAGCCTGAGGAAAGTGGGAACGGTTGGGGACAGCAGTTCCAGGAAATTGCTGGCTTTGAGCAATACTGGGGTCTCAGGCAAGGTTAGAGACAAGAGGTTAAGAGCAGTGGTTCTCAACTCGCTACATTATAGAATCATCTGGAGCTTTTATGAACATACCATTATCCTAGCCTCACCCTGGAGGTTATGATTCAGTTGATCAGGAGTGAAGTCTGGGCACCTAAAATCTAAAAGCTCCCCAGGTGAACCTAATATGCAGTCAGGGTTTACTGGATCAGACAGCACAATGATTAGAAAGTTCTGCTCAGCAGCCTGGGAGTAGGCAGAGGAAGCGGCTGCGTGGATAGATCCAACCTGGTGGGAATTGGCTGGCAGAAGCAGTGGAAAGACATTAGCAAGAGTGCTGGTAAGAGCTCTGTGGAAGGGTTTGCTCACAGACTTGCTGTCACTGCATTGGGCATGCGGAAGAGAAGCATGCGATGCCTCTGCACCTGCTCCTCAGTCTATAAAAATGCTGGGTTTCTGGCTTGGACGGGGTTGGCTTAGCTGAGGAATTTGGGAGGAGGATGTGATGGAAGGGAAATAGTTTATCACAGTAGGGAAGAAGCACAGGCCTTCCTTCCCCCAGACTGGTTACTTCACCTCTCCGAACCTGGTCACCTGTAAAAATGCTAGTACCTGTTTTACAAGGTTGTTATTGAGGATCCAATGAGGTCATGTTTGTATAGTCCCCCACACACCATGAGCATGCTCAGTTAATGGTTCTAAGTTTGAGACATGTTGGATTTGAGGTTCCTCTGAAAGGTTTGAGGTAGATATTCTAGCAAGCATTTGCAGGTAAAGATTTGGTCACTCAGGAGACACATAGGGAGAAGAGATAAAGATTTGAGGATTATTTGGTATATAGACAGAAATGGAAAGTATAAGCATAGATTAGATCACTGTGAGAACTGGACCCCAGATCTTTATGTATGGTAAAGGTTTGTTTCTCGATTCTCGAGTTTATGATACCTCATTGGCCTCCCTGTGCAGCAAGCTTTTAGAAAGTCTTCTGTGACAATGCTTCCTGAACTTTTATGTCATACCATCCACAGAAAATGATGCTATTTGTATGGCACTTTGGGATAGACTTATCCTGTAAGGAACTGGCCCAGGGCCTCTGAGATACCCACATCCCACCCACTCACCCTGTATGCTGAGGGGTCAGTATTTTGGGCACACCTACAAACCCAATGTAACCTACTGTTTCAGAAGGTTCAGTCTGTGAGACTAACATGAAGTCAAGCAAGCTACCAAAAATAGAAGCCAACCCATAGAAAACAGGTTTGTGTCACCCAGATGTGAGTTCAAACATGGTCTGTCTTGGACTGAACAGATTCTGGGCATTGAGTAACTTAATCGTGCATGAGCCACATCATTGTGTAGTCAGTCTTTCTTGTAGCGGTCATATGTTTGGGCCTATGGATAATGCTTTGATGCCGTCTAATAATTCACATTTTACCAAGCCTTGTGGTTTGTCTTACAAGTAACCCAGATATGAATGCAACAGCACCAGTCTTGGCTGTTAAAGGCTGTCGTCATAATCAAATCCTCATTTTCCTGACCTCCAGTGACCTGTTTGGAATGGGTCCTCTTGTTAGCTGGGGCATTTCAGGGCATTTCTAAAAGCACAGGCTTTGGAGTCAGACATATCAGGGCTGGGATCTGGCTCTGCCATAATTAACTGTGTGACCTTGGGCAAGTTACTGAATCCCTCTGAGCCCCAGCGTTGTCCTCTGTAAAATGGAGCTGACACGGACACCACCTTTCTCACCGGCTTGTTGTGAGAGGATGCATATAATACTTAGCACAGTGTCTGGCACAAGCAAAAGGTACTTTGCAAATAGTAGCTACTGCTGTGGTGGTTGAAAGCTTCATGTCATTCATACTGTGTTGCATGTCTCTGCAGCACCAAGATGGTATTTTTTGTTCAAAATGAGCCTCCCCGCCAGATCTTCAAAGGCCATGAGGTGGCAGCAATGCTCAAGAGTGAGCTGCAGAAGCAGAAGCCAGATTTTCTGATATTCAGAGCCCTGGAAATCAATACTGTCAGTGAGTAATTCTGGGAAGTTGGGAAGCAGAGCCTACCCAGTGCCCACTCTCACCTGTCAGTCCCTGCTCTCCTTGGGCTCCATCCCATCCTCCATGAGCACGGAGGTACTCTCTCCCCGCTCCACTGCTCTTACGACGAGTGCTGTCTCATTGTAGAGGTTCTTCACTGGGAGTCCGTGGGCCCCTGAGATAGCATTCAGATGGACTGTGAGTATGAATGGGGATGATACTACATCTTTCTTTTCATTGACCTCTCACTGAAATTCATTATTTACCTCAATTATGAAGACAGGCAACAAGCTACACTATTATTAACAGAACCTGTTGCTTTGAGATAGTAGAAATCAGATAATTTTGTATCACACAACATGATGAAATATTTTTATTTATCACTAGTTCAAAATTGTCAGTTGTTAGAGTCACTTCTACATCTTGTTACTTAATGTTTGAATAAAGGCACACATTTATTAAAAGTTATATTCTCAGATACCTCAAAAATATGTTCAATGTAATTGCTTTCCTTTGTAATACTCTGTTTTATTTTGGCAATTAAATGATTCAGAGAAGGGGGTCTACAGGCCATGAAAGATTAAGAACTGCCACTATAGAGAAACATGTAAAAACCAGTCTGGAACCATCTTCCAGCAGCTAGTTTTATCTGACCATGATGATAATTGTGGGTAATGTGCCCACGCTATAGAAGCTCTTGGGGTGGGTCTTCAGGAAATTTGCCACAGAATGGGGGTTCCTTCACACCTGCACGGGTTCTGGAAGCTGGCTGTCCCCCTTCAACCCCTGGCTCTGACTCCTGTTGACTTTTGTCCCTTTTCGGCTACTTTCAGCATGCCAGTTGAACTGTTCTGAGCATGGCCACTGCGATTCATTCACGAAACGCTGCATCTGCGACCCTTTTTGGATGGAGAATTTCATCAAGGTGCAACTGAGGGATGGAGACAGCAACTGTGGTGAGTTTCTGCTTGGCGTGGTGCCAGCTGATTTGGCACTGCATGGGGCTCTGAGTTGAGTGGGTGGGTGTTGGTGTTTCTGAGGCAGATGAGCAAGCAAGGAGAAGAACTTTGTGTATTTTCTGTTTGCAGAGGATTTTTACTTCCTTCCTCCACACTTGCTCAAGGTTAGAGGAAAGCTCTGAAACAGTTGTGTAAAAGCCAAGCTTAAATCACACCAACTGCAAACTGCAGCCTAAATCAGACCAGCTGCATGCCTCCTGTCTTTCTGGAGAGCCTACGTGCTAACGCCTAATGGAAGCCCTTAGCTTTCTATCCCCCACTTCCTTACAGCTGCCCCGCTGCCCCAGGGTCTCAGAGAAGGGACTAAAAAACATAGACAGTTCAAAGGTTTAAAGCTTCAGCCGCCCTCAACTCTAAGGCCTCACTGTCCCTGGGGAGCCCTGCGGTCATTCCTGTCTGCAGAGTAAAGCCATCTCTTGGCTCAGGGTGGGGGCAGCTCGGACTTCCCTTCAGCCTCTCTCCATAGCTCTGACCATTTGTTTTTCTTGGCAGAGTGGAGCGTGCTGTATGTTATCATTGCTTCTTTTGTCATTGTTGTTGCCTTGGGACTCCTGTCCTGGACTGTGACCTGCTGTTGTAAGAGGTAAGATGGAGCCTCTTTGGAAACTCATTTTGGGCTTCCAGTCATGTAGTCATTCATCAGAGAGGTATCAGTCACTTCCACATGGGAGGTGACCTGGGTTCCTCCCTTCTCGTTGCTGGTACAGTGGGCTGGCCCACCCAAGGCATGCACAGAAAGGCTGTCCTCACCCTCTGACACTCCTGAGGGCAGACACACAGTCCTTCTGCCAGTGGCTGTCACCACAGTGACTTGGAGCCTGGGAAGCGTGGCCAGGGTGGGAGTAAGATGGCCTAGGTGTAGTACCTTAACACCTCAGTTCTTCATTTTTCCTGTCTTCCTTTCTAGTTGGGACTCACGTGTACACGTGTTTTCACACTGTTGTAGAGTCAATCATGATTAATGTTACGGGCTTTTTCACTTGCACCTTCCTGTCGAGTCTTATGATATTTAATGGTAATGTTTATTACATGTTTTTCATTGTTAGTAAGTATGAATTCTACATTTACTGTGTGCCAAACACCGTAACACTTTATAGGTATTTTTTTTAATGTGCATGACCACCTTTTCTCATCTTACAGACAGGGAAGTGTAGGCTCGGGAAAATGAGCCGGTGTGTCCATTGGTTGTCCATGGCACACAGTAAGTGCAGAGATGAGATTCAACCTGCAATATAACGTCACATAAATTGAGATGAGTAAAATATTTTAAAATTCCCACCAGCCTGAGACAATCACCATCAACAACTTTGTTGGTTTGATGCTTTCTTCCACCCCACACCCGTCAAGCATAGGATTTTCACGTTTTTTACAACTTTAGCTAGTCTGTCTGTCCTTTAGTGCCACTGTGGACTGGTGAGTCCATGCGAAGATACTCATATTTTCCCTGCCTTTTCCCAGAATTGGTGAGGATTATTTGAAGAACAAGTCAGTTGCCATCTTCCCTGGCTGAGAAGTGGGGAGAAATAGTCTACCCACTATGCAGCTGCCCCTGAGACGGGGCCCAGTGATGGCTACCTGAACCTCACACATAGCCTCTTTCCTGAGCAGGGGTGGGGCGGGTTGCGTTTTTCAGGCAAAAAGGAAAACCCAAGAGAAAAAGCAAGTACAAGATCCTGGATGCCACGGATCAGGAAAGCCTGGAACTGAAGCCAACCTCCCGAGCAGGTACTGGTCCTGGGATCTGGGGCTGGGGCATTTAGATTTGTGTACTCTCCTGTGAAGAGCCACTGTTGCTAGTGCCCTCCTAAATGTGTTGCCAACAGCTGTTTGTGCTGGAAAAGCATTTCGCTCCCTGCCCGATGAAGGCTGAGGGCTGACTTGGCCCTGTGCTGACAGAGGCTGCCTGCTGGACCGGCTCTGATGCCAGGGTTCACTTCTCAGCACCCCTTTCCCTTTGCAGAGGGGCTAGGCCTCTGGCTTTCCTTTGCCTGCTTATCCCGGCAAGGGGCTCTGGCCTGGAGTTTAGCTGTTCGAGCTGGCCCTTGTAGTCAGCTCAGGGACCCTGGTCTCTCACACCCAAAAGTCTGTCCTTGGAGACCAAAGCCAGTGTCAGCCAGCTTTCCTCTCCCATCTTCGCTCCAGTAGTTGGCGGATAGATCCATAGGCTCCATCACTGACTTAGAGCAGCAGGAGGGAGGGGCACCGTCCCTACTGGTCCAGGTGCATTGGGCTCATCTGTTAGGTACCTTCCACCAAATAACTTCTGACTGCATGAGACACCTCCTAGCCCCATCACTAAGATGGCTTTCAGTGGTGGGGTTAAGAAGGTTAGGACAAGAGGGCTCCCTGGTGGTGTAGTGGCTAGGCTTCGGCGCTCTCAACACTGCGGCCTGGGTTCGATTCCCAGCCAGGGAACCACCAAAAAAAAAAAAAAAAAGAGGAGGACAGGACAGAAAAGGGCCTGTTCCTCAGCTGGGTCCCATCATTGGTGAGGTTTCCATCCATCATGGATGCTACAGGACAGGCATCATCTGTTCATGGGAACTGTACTCTATGTAGAGCTATTCCTGAACACTGCAGGTAGAACTACTTCTACACAAAGTAGTCAGCATCTCTCGTACTTAAAGGTTTGTGTTGGGAGAGGCTGTAGGGGGAATAGAAAAGAGTTCTAAGACAGGCGCTCTCCTTAGAATTTCAGTCTAGTGAAGGAGAAAAGACTTAACCAGAAGATGCTCACAGGCAATCTGGGTGAGCTTGGATAGAGAACGCTCAGTTAGAGAATGCTGCTGTTTTTGGTTTTGTTTTACTGTTCCGTTTTTTAAAACTTTCTATTGAAGTATATATTAGGTTGAGCCTTATGAAATTACTGGTATTTGACCTATAAAAATTTTGTGGTTCCACCTAGTATGTATAGAAAATTAACACAGCCTAATGGATTTTCACAAGTGAACGTGCCCATGGAATCAGCCCCCCGAAGTGCCCCCTTTGTGCTTCTTTGCAGTTCCTGCCCTCCCACTCCCATTTACTTCTAATATCTTGGAGTAGTTTATATAAATGGGATCATGGTGTTTAGCTCCTTTCACTCAACATTACATTTATGACATTCATCCATGTTATTAGGTATAGCAATGGTTGGTTCACTCTCACTGCTGTGTAATTTCCACTGTGTGAATATTTTTGTCAGGCATACTGTTGCTGGGCAGTCAGTTCCTTTCCACTTTGGCTGTTATAAGGAGGCTGCTGTAAGTATTCCTCTTCCATGTCCTTTAGTGGACATATGTATGGCTTTCTGTTTGGTGTAGACCTAGAAAAGGAATTGGTGAGTCATAGGAAATGTTATGGTACCAGTTTCCCAGCTTGTGTTGTTTAGTGGTTGAAGTCCACTCAGTTCTTCAGAGCAGGAGCCATGGTGGGAGGGCCCTGGGTGAGTGCTGTGGGGAAGAAGGGAAGCATCGAGTGGGTGCTGGGAGAGAAAGCCCCCAGAGGGCACAGAGAGGCAGCAGGTATTTCAAGTACAGAGGCAAAGCAGGGGTTTCCTGAGCCTCCCCTGGGCTTGGTTGTTATGTTGGGCTTGGCCACTGTCCTGTCCCCACCACATCTGAGAAACCCAGGATGCTGCAAATCAGTGAGGGGTGTGGCTGTCTGCAGTCTTGTCCTAGAACTGTCCCTCTGAGATGGTCAGGGCTGGGTAAGTTCCTTGCCTGAGTCCCAGAGCACAATGCACAGATGGACCAGCACGAGCAAGGTCTGTAGGGGTGTGGTCCCAAGTGACACATGCCCTGAGCATTCATAGCTTTCAGTCAGTTCTGGCTGGGAAGGGGAAGAATGGCTGAGAAGCATCTCAGGGCACTCTTCTAAGGTTTTCTGGGGATCTGGGTAGGACCAGGGGAGGGAGGGTGACTGCTGGATGATGAGGATTCAAATATACCTCACCTGACTGGTCACCTTAAGGAAAGAGGTAGGTTAGCTCCTGGGGATGGGCAGTGCTAGGGCCCACAGCACTGCCAAGGTGGGTTCTCACTGTTGGCAATTCTCATTTCTAGTCCTGCTGTCTCAGCTTACTTCCTGCTTTCTCTGTAGTAGTGTGTGTATCAGCCAGAGGGCAGCCATCTTGCTGTTGGATAGGGTCTGCCCTAAAGCCATTGCCAGACCACCACCACTGTATGGTATGGCCTCTGCAGCTACAGAGATAAGTAGTGAAGTGACTTACATGGCTTGCAGAATCTCAAGACATCTTTTCTGATCTCAGGTGCTTCTTATGGGTCGTTTGTGTTCTGATAAGCTGACTGCTTGGGACTGTCTTGAGAGTCGCTACTTCAGTCAGGTTTTCCCTGCAGGAGAGACCTTCCAAGCTGTGTGCCTGCTCTCCTACTGCCAGTCCCCACTCAGTGTAGCCCGAGCAAACATCTCCGTAGAGCAGGATCGGGAACTCTGGCGAGCATGTCACATCCAGGCTGAGCCAGGACATGATGAAAGCTCATCTGCTAGGAGCCTGAGTTCTTGTTTGTTGTGCTTTCCTGCCCCTGCATAGAACTCTACCCTCTTCATAAAGGGAGATAAGAAAACACTGCACATTTAAAAGAGAAAGAAAAGAGAATGTCATTGTGTGGCACTAACCAAAGCTCCAGGAGATAAACAATCAGCATTGGAACTGCTGGTCTCCAGATTACTCTGACTTCCCTCCTGGGGCTGTTCCAGCTAGCCAAGCCTCCTTCCCATCTTCCCTCCTAGCGGAGAGGGGACCATGAATTCCAGTCCGTGTTCCTCCTCAGACTGGGAGGAGGATACAGGGTGTGGCTCAAGCCCAGGAAGGTCTGTGTTCCTGATGCTGGGGTTCCTTGTCTCCCCTGCAGGCATCAAACAGAAAGGCCCAATGCTGAGCAGCAGCCTGATGCACTCAGAGTCAGAGCTGGACAGCGATGATGCCATCTTCACTTGGCCAGACCGAGAAAAGGGCAAACTCCTTCATGGTCAGAATGGCTCCATGCCCAATGGGCAGACCCCGCTTAAGGGCAGGAGCCCACGGGAGGAGATCCTATAGCCAGCCACCTGACCTGTCTCTAGGGTTGGGGTGGCAATGCCAGGGTCAGAGCATTGCCAGGGTGGTTCTCATACCTCCCATTTCAGTGGGCAGCTGTTCTCCCAGCATCCACTGGTCACTGGCCCAAAACATCCCCAACCAGAGCTGCTGGTACTTGAAACCAGAGAGACATTCTCCAGGAACCCGTGAACAAAGCTGTGAATGAAGAGATTTCCTCTTGAAACCCATCTGGTAGCCCCGCCCTCAATACCTTCACCTCAGGGCCTTTTTTTTTTTTTTTTTTTTTTTTTTGCAAACCCCTCCCCTGCTTTAAGGGTGAACACAGCCAGCTCCTGGCCTCCTTCCCAGCTCCCTGTGGGCAGTGTTGCTGCTCCCGGGGCACCTGTACAGTGAGGCCTGGCTCTGGCCCTCACACCAAGCATCACCAGCCTCCTGGCTTGAAGAGCCTGCCGGCATGTTCTTTGTTCTCTTCTTTGGGATGGAGTACATCCTCTCCCTAGGCCCAGAGGAAGTGTCTCCACTTTCTCACCACTGATGTTGATGGTAATGCAGAAATGGTGTCAGGCCCAAGATTTGGGGAGAACTGGCTGTTTTGGGAATGGAGAGGGTCCCCTCTGGCTACTGGGCTGTTGTGTCAGAGCAGCTAGACTGGACATAGACTATTTCTCCCTTCTCCTCCTGACCAGCACTGGCTGCTTAGGGCTCAGGCCACCACTCCCTGTGCCAAGAGGAGATAGCCACAGAAGGACTGGAATGTGATGGCAGGAGTGCACATGTGTGACTGCCCCACTGCGGTCTCCTCTATGTTCATATCTTCTGTGTCCCTTGCATGTGTGTGTGTGTGTGTGTGTGTGTGCTGGAGTGTGTGCGTGTATCACCTCCTCATAGGGCCCTCGGCTACTCAAAGCAACCTTGACCTGGAAAGACTTTCAGCTCCTTGGAACAGAGACTTCCTGATCCCTCCGGCCCTGTCACGGTTCTTCAGCCATGGTATCTGGTGTTGAGGAATGGGAGCTTTTGGGGAGTGACTTACAGTTTATACTACTACTACTACTACACTACTGTCTGTTGTGAGATGATTAAACGTGCTATTTAATTGTACATGTGCCTGCTGGGTGTGCTGTGTTGTGCTCCATCGCTGACGTGTACCACACATCCAGGCACCCATGCATCCCTGTGACATGATGAACTCCCATAGGGATGCCCTGGGCCTGGCAACAGAACTGTGACCGATGGTGCTGGGATTCTGCCTCAGCTGCTGCCTGGCTGCTGGTGGAGGAAGGCATCACTTCCGACCCCTGCTGACCAGCTGCTTCCCTTAGCTTTTAGGGAGGGGACGTTTTCTGTCCTTTTTTCCATACCTTTTGTTAACACAAAAAAGACCCACCCCACCCCGTGTCCTAATGCTCAAGGTGTGGGCACTTTCTAGAACGGCCTGAAGAAATGCCAAGAGGGCATCCTTTAATTTCTTCAGTCAGGAAGCCCACTAGGTAGTGTGTACATAGAAGAAACTCACCAGGAAACAGAACTCAAAAATAAACCCCTAGGGCTGGAAGGCTGGCCTTTCTGCTTGTGGGGAGACTGATCCTTGTTCTTCCAGCTTCCCTTTGGCCCATCTGGTAAGTGGAAGGAGTTGAAGAGGTGGTCATACACATTGGGAGTTTCTCTCTGAAAACAGGTATAGAAAGGTGTGTGCAGTCAGGCCATCAGCCCCTGGAAAAGAGAGTTTGAGGAGCATGGATCAGGCCCTTGACTCTTCTCTTCTGTGGCATCTGTGTTGACTGGTTTAAGGGCCCCTATACATTCTCTGGTCAACCCCAGGCCACTGTTACAATCCCTTCCACCTACCTAACCCTAACCCCCAGTTTGTAGTTAGTGTTGGTGGTGGCCAAGATTTCCAGCATCAGGGCTGTAGCTGTCCACCCTTATGCCTCCCCCAAAGGACTCTTGAGTCACTCAGGTATGAAACTGAAGGGTACTAATTGGCTTTTTTTTTGGTCACAAGGAGCAAGAGTAAAGTTACCTCTCATGGGGAGGACAGGCCTTGTCAGCCTTCTATCCCATTCTCAGTGCAGACACAAAGCTCTGCTTGGCAGGTTACTGCTGTGCCCTAGTCTCACTTCCTGACTACACTTAGGTTGCCCTTCCTCCTAACTTCTAACTAATCAGCATGACGCCTGTGTTTCTCATGCTGGCTGCACATTAGAATCACCTGGGCAACTTTTAAACTGCACTCAAACCTGGAACCCACACCCCAAATGCTTTGATTTTTTAATGTTTAACTGATCTTTTATTAATGCCTCTGATTTGTGCAGCCATACCATGCCCTTAGCAAGGAGAAAAACAACCCTCAGCAGCTCAAATAAATAGAATCAGAAATAAAAAAACTGAGAAGTTACAACAGACACCACAGAAATACAAAGAATTATACAAGAATACTATGAAAGGCTATACTCCACCCAATTTGATAACCTAGAAGAAATGGAGAAATTCTTAGAAAACATACATCCTTTCTAGTCTGAATCATTAGGAATTACAAATCCCCAAAAGACTGATCACTAGTGAGGAAACTGAAACAGTAATTAAAAACTTTCCAAAAAAACACAAGTCCAGGATTAGATGGCTTCACCAGTAAATTCTACCAGACATTCAAAGATGACTTAATACCAGTCCTCCTCAACTCTCTTCCAAAAAATTGAAGAGGAATATTTCCTAGCTCATTTTACAAGGCCAGCACTAACCTTGATACTAAAATCAGGCAAGGTCAATACAAAAAAAGAAGAAAAAGTTACAGGCCAATATCTGATGAATGAGAGCAAAAATCCTAAACAAAATAGTAGCAAACTGATTATAATATATTAAAAGGATCATACATCACAATTAACTGGGATTCTTCTCAGGGATGTAAGGTTCATCATCCACAAAGGAATGTGATATACATCAACAAAATAAAAATCGTATAATCCTATCAATATAGATGCAGAAAAAGCATTTGAAAAGATACAACATCCATTTGTAATAAAATGGGTATAGAAGGAAAGTACCTCGACATAACAAAGGCCATGTCTTCTTTTCCATTTATTTCTGATTTTATTACTATTTCCCTTTTTTTCCCTGTTGTTCACTCTTTAAATTACTGAATGATTGCTTCATTCATTCTTAATCTTTCTTGTTTCCTGTGAATGATTTCATAAAATTAAAAATGATTTCAAATCTATATTTTACTTCAGCTTTGTTTTAGCTTTGCTCCCAGATTCAGGCATAATGATTTTATCATCAATTTATTGTAGGTGTTTTCTAATTTCCTTTTTTAACCCAAGGGTTATCCATCCTCCCTCTTCTTACTTAAAACAGCCAGTTTTTAGATTGTTTTCTGGGGGTAGTAATATCCATATTTACTTTTTGATTGTTCTTTTTTATCAACATATAATCCATCTTTTTTTCTGCACTGAATTGTTTCATCAGGTACTGTAAATATTGCTTCCCCAGCTTTGTCTTGGTTAATAATTGCCTGCTAATCTTTTTGCATAATTTTTGCCCTTGTTAGATTTTTAAAAAGAATTCATACTAAATCTTTTATATATTTGCTCATTTACTTACATCAGTATAGACTCATGAATTCCTATTTTATTTGTTAGGTAGTAATCTGATACTCATTGTTTATTTTGATATACAAATTGTCCTAGATTTGACCAATGGAAGCCTCTTCTGGCTGACTCTTGTATCCTTCTAACATGTCCCTATCATTTTACCATTTATTTACTCAAATGTTCCAGGATTATTTAGTACTTTCCCTGCCCCAGTCTTGGAATCAGCCATTGAATATTAATGCCTTAGCACTTGGTATGCTCATTTAGTAGCTCATTGGTATTATACGTACTAAAAGTGTTTCTGTATCTTGCCATTGGATAGAATAGATCCATAAATAAATATATATTACATAGTCATGTAATTATCTATACCTTGCTAGCTAGCCATCTATAGTAACCTATGAGTTCATATCAATTCTTGTGATTTCAATTCAACACTTCAGGGTTCTTTCTAGCCCTCTCCTTTTGCATGTTCATTAATCATTTCTCAGTGAGAAATGTGGCTCCCATTATTCTCAACATATATACTTATTTCTCGATCATTTCACTTATTTGCACAATGCAGTCAATCTCCTAACCACTGCAGCCACCACTGCCTCATTTGCTCTGCTGCTGGGTGGCTGCACTGTTGGCACCTCTCACCAGTGGGCTCCCATGGACTCCAGGTACACCAATTCCTCCAAGCATTTACTTCCTCAAACACTAATGTCTCTACGCAGGGAAGGGAAGTGAAGATGGAAAAGAAGCATCAAAGTCTGTCTTCGGTTAAATTTAAGATGTTTATGTTCATTTTAACTTAAGAGCTTTTTTCTGCTGTTATTTCACAAATTCTACTTTACCATACTTCCCCACCCACTGCTTTCCACTGAGTAGCAATGGACAATTTTCTTCTACCTGTTTAGAAGGTAACACATTCTACTTCTATTTTTTATATGGCTAAGTAGTATTCCACTGTATATATGTACCACATCTTCTTTATCCAATCATCCGTTGAAAGACACTTTAGGTTGTTTCCAAGTCTTGGCTATTGTGAATAATGCTGCAATAAACATAGGGGTACATATGTCTTTACTCGACATTTGAAAGCCTATCATGTACCAAGCACAACTTATAAAAGTTATTACTACTCCACTTAATGAGGAAACCTGAGGCTCAGAGAAGTAGTTTACCTAAAGTATACAACCATAAGTGAAAAGAGTAGGCTCCAAGACCTTGGATCTTCCCACTCTGTGCCAATGCCTCATAATCATGTATGATGATGATAGACAAGAGGAACTGGGGTATTAACTGCTTAATTCTTGCTTCAAATTTCAACTTAGTACCTACCACAGGGAACCTTTTTATTTGCATGGAAAATTAAATTCTGAATTTGACAGAAAACTGGAATTTGTTTACAAAAATTCATTTTACTTTAGACTTTTTGGAAAACTTCTGTTTTATAAAATTTGGAATGCCACAAGGCAGGTAGACAGAAACAGTTCATGTGGAATTTGAAGGTGTACTTGTACAATATAAAAAGATAGCTCTAGAATATAAGAAAAATGCCACATAGTCTCATATTCCCAAATTAAGTATGTATATATACTTAAAAATGAATCTATGCTTTAATCTCACAATTTCAAAATCATTCAAGTTAAATGGATGCAAATTTTGTTCATCTCAAAGCCATTTGTACGAAATAAAAATATATGCATTATATCTGGTATTTCTAGATTTCAGGGCTTTGAGTATACAGTAGACTCTCAATTAACCAGCACCCATGGGGATTAGTAGATACCAGATAAATGTACCTGGCACTCTCAAGCAGTTGGCAAAACTGTCAAGCAAGCAACACACAAAAAATCTTCCATGTTTTTTACTTGAGAGTTTTGCTGGTTACTTGAGTTCCAGTTACTGAGTCTACTGTAGTTAATAAATTAACTAAAAATGGGAACAAGTCTTTTGATGGAGGAAAGAAAACAACCAAAAAGACTAATGAAGCAGTATGTTTACTGGACTGAGTAAATACCACACTATTTTCTGAAAACTGCTCTTTCTTTGCTGTATACCATCTGTTGGGTTATAAATAGGGTCAAACAAAAAAAATATTTAAAATTCTTTCAAGACATAAAGAAAAAGAATAACTCACCCATTAAATACAAATATACTATTTTATTCTAAGGGAATATTTCTGTGGTTTCTGCAAGGGAAAAACCCAAAAGTGGTTAAAAAACAAAAAAGAACAGAAAAGGTAATTTAGGTAGTTCTCATTTTTTGATTTTTTTTCTCCCCTGGGGGGAAAATGTAATTTTACATAATTTTAATAAAAAATTTTAAAGCAAATAATTGGACATACATATCAACAGCTATGCTTATGAAGAATGACCAATAATTAATTTCGTTTTTTATGAATTAATTTAGGGTATGGACAACTCTGTGGACTAACATGCAATTTAAATCCCGACATAGTCATTTACCTGGGTATTGGCTGTTCTCAGTTAAAACATACAGATTTTTTTTCCTCTCTGGTATTTTAGAACAATTTACTGTGCCAAGAACATCTGTTTTGCATACAGCTACAGAAGGGGAAATGTTAGTGTTTATACAAACCATAAAGTCCATATAGTGGGGACTATTACACCTGAAGTTTCTGGACAGTTTATTGGCAGACTTATGAAACAATCCAATTCTTTTTCCTCCATATCAAACAAGGTCTGGAAGTAAGAAGTTTTCCAATCAGAAATGACAAACACAAATGGGATTAATCATACAGAATTGGGGCAGATTTACTTCTTTCACACAGTTCTCAGTATAAAAAAAAAAAAAATTTGTTACAGGCAGAGGGATAGAGAACCATCACATACACAATGTCAAAAGGCCTATTTTAAATTTTTTATTGTAATTAAATGACTTTCATTTTATTTAAAAAAAAAACCTGCCACTCCCATCTAAAAAATGGGACATATTGAAAAGTGTTTCAAGGTTAAAATTTCTAAGAGGGTTTTTGGATTCCCCTAATTTTAATACAGGCTCAAATTAACCTCTCTCTGCTAAAGAGGTTTCTGTGATTAGCTAACATCATAAAAGCTTTGATTCAAAATTTTGTGGGAAAGAAACTGAGAATGGAGATGAGGGAGACGGATCATCAATATGCCAAACACACCTATGACTTGCAATCCTCATAGAACCACTAAAACAGCTAGAGTTTGGAATAATGCTATAAGAAGACCTGCTTGTGGATATGCAAGACAGTCAATGTCTTTGTATCCTAACCCAAAATCCCTATTTTCAAGTTTCTTAGGACAACAAGGTCGTCTTCCAAATGCTTTATATAGGAACATACTAGGATCTTTTCTACCATAATTCTGATAGCTAAGTAATACTGTGTCTTTGTGGAAACACCCACAGGTTTGCCAGAGTAAGGAGAGAGACTATTCTCTTTGAAATGACAAGGGCCTCCAGAAACTGGTGCAAAAGACAAAGAAAGAGGAATTACTTAGGCAACAGGAAGATAAAACAATAGGAGAGAAGGTGCCATTTGGGGATAAAATGAAAATAAAAGGAGAACCCCTGTTTCTGAGTACCACAGCTCATGCTATTGAGACAGCAGCAATAAAGGCTGACACCCAGAGAAGTGGGCATTTTAGTGGGTTTTCCAGAAACATTTCAAGACACTTGGGGTCCGATGGGCTCCAGATTTTCTGTGTGCGTAATCCATTTGCAGGGCTTCAGACCCTTTATGTTTATCTGTCCACATCCAGACCCATAGCTGAGAAGGCGAGACCCAGAAAGTAAAAGGGACACATTACTGTGAACAGTGAAGGCCTTTTTTTCCTGATGTGAGGGGCCCATGGCAAAAGCACCAGAGGCTTCTATCCTTCACAGAATTGGCTTGGCAGTGAAAATCAAAATCAAGACCACTTTACTCTCTACTTTGTAAAAAAGTTGAGTATTTTTATTGGGTCTTCAAGTCTGGGTCCCAGCTCCTCATCTGATGTCACTCTTAGCTCTGTACTGATTCCTCCCCTGACTTCTTCATAGAGCTTGCCCAAGTAGCCTACTGCAGCCAAGGTTTCACTCCAAAGCTACCTCTCTAAGGTCTAAGGTTACTATGGTAGAGTTTTATACAACAGTTTTCCTTAAAAATATTCCAGAATTTGTTATTCCCAAACAAAATAAGATTATGCACCACTCAAGAGAAATTGGTTAGTCATTCTGAAGATGTCTAAGAACTATCACTGCCAAAGAACAACATTTCTCAGTTCATACTCTTTCCTTCAATTTTCATTTGTACATCCACACTGTGGTTCACAAGTCGTCTCTTTTCCATTATCTATTTTCAAGTCAAGAGGACTTGGACTTATACATCGTTTTCCAAAGTTGGATGCATTCACAGTTTGGTGCATACCAATGTGTATGAAAATAGGAACCCCACTTCTGCTTTAATCTGATAATTCAACATCAGAGTCTTCAGATTTGGCTTTGGCAAGTTCTTCATGTACCTCCCTCACCATGAGAATACGTGTTAACATGGTGTCCAGGGTCCCAGGGTCTATTGGGAATGTGGAGTACCACATGGGGCTATTCGGAACACAGGAACGCTCAGGTTGAAGGTAAAACACATCATTCCTCTGCTTCACACTTTCAGAACTATCCACAGGGAAAAAAGAAAACAGAAAATTGGGGATCAGAGAGTATAGGAAATATATAACTACTCTTTAATATAATGGCTCTCAGCTTTTCCCTACTGTGACTTATACAAGATAAGAAATGTACCCACAGAGATACATAAGTTTATGGGCATTACCCACCGCCCCCGCCCAGGAACAACCTGTAACTCCGTATCTTTTCTCTCACACTCAAGAAATCATACTGGACTGGAAGTAAATATAATGTTAATATTAGACAAAATGTAAATCCTTCACAAACTTTAGTACTTCAACATTATTAGAAGCAATGAAAATTCCACTCACATGTGTCACTACAGCTGAGAAACACAGACCCTCAGCACCCATTATCATGAAATGACCTCCAGGAGCACTCAATACACATTATCAAAGGACAAACCCAGTTATTACAGTTCTTTGAGAAAAAAGTACTTTAGGTGGGTCTTACAAATCTAAAGTCATAGCTTCTGTAAGGACCACCCATTTTTCAGTTCCTTAAAAATCATTTTTCTATTTATAGGTTTAGCAGTATAACCTCTCCCCTAAGTACCCTTTCTATATAAATAATAGCATCACAGCATTTTAGATGTTGCATAAAGGTTAACAGTTGTAAAGATCAAACAATGGGAACAGATTCTTATTCTTGCTTTTGAAGAGATTTTTAGGGAAAAAAAGGGCAATTTGTTTTGTTTCAAAATCCAGGCAGATATGAGAATAGGAAAATGATGAAATTAGAGGTATACCCATCCTTGTCTTTAGTCTTTGACTTCAGTCATAGGTGAGCTACATTTCTGATATTCAAGCATCTGAAATCCAAAATCTGTTAACTATTTTTTGAAGTATGCTATCTACATATCCTGTTCACAGGAAGATCACTTACCATTTCGACAGGTAAAATTCATAAAGTCGGACTGGGCATCTTAGTGGGTTGTCAGTATTCTCTGCCATTTCCACACCCACAGGAACCTCATCATCTTCATTTCGTTTCCTCTTGCCAACAGTTAGTTTATCTTAAAGCAGGAAATAATAATCAAAAGATTATTTTTGCTTTGCTTCTAGTCAGAACTGTCACTCCCTACTTCTTCCTTTCACTTACTCATTCAACAAATACTTACTGAGCACCTAGGGAGGTGTTAGATTATTATTTTATTACTTTAAGTGCTGAGTTAACAGTATTGAACAAAACACAGTCCCTGTCCTATAAAAGTTATGTTCCCCTGCTTGCCAACCTGGGGGCAGCATAGTAAAAGGCATGTGCTGGAGCGCATGTCTCAATTCTGAGCCTGACTTTGTTAACAAGTTTTATTAGGCACAGGGTTCTCAAGGGTCTCACGTGCTCTCCTCCAATGGTAGACATCGAGACAGAAGTTGTCCCTCTTTATCTGAAAATATTTCTACTATGGGGCACTAGCACCCACTGGGCATCTGTTCAAATTTCCTTTAATTGTCATGGTATTATGAGAAATGGAATCTTTGTTAGGAAAAGAAATTCTCAGTAGAGGGGACATGTGATAAGAAAAAAACAAACCCTTTTCACCAACAGAATTTTGCAGAGGCCAAGGATGAAGTCATGGAAAGTGGGCTGTCCCGCTTTCTCCATTCAATCTCCAAGAGAAATAGTAGGTGGATCTTAAGAACCCGAGGAAAAATGTTTTTTTCTTCTTCTATTCTTATAGCTGCTCTTAACAACTGGGGTAGAACTTCCCCCAGCTTCCTGCATCAGCACTAATTACTACTTAAACAAAATTCACTCCAGTCTTCTATTTACAGGCTACTAAAATAAAAAGACTTTGCTATTCATTCAGAAACAAAGCTAAATTTATTACCAATCTTATCACCTAATCAGAAAACAGAGAAAAACTTGATTGCCTCTCCCTCCCCCAATTAATCCCTCCCCCAATTAATATCAATTAAGAGCACAAAGTGGGCTATATATGAACAAATCGAAGGAAACAGGACAAACATGTGGTGAAAAAGCAAGATAATTTTAGTATTTTCTAAAGTAAAGGAGCAACTGAGAAAAAAAGTTAACACAAACATGAACATCGCAATTATTCTTTAAAATTTTAGTTTCAGTAGTTTTAAATTCTCATATTCAAAATATAATTTACTCTTATCCCAAGGAAGTAACAACTTAATCTGAGGAATTTCAGAACTTATAATATTGGTCAAAATAAATAAATTTAATTTCTACTTCCATAGTAACAATATTCTTTTTTTTTTCAAACATTAAAAACAAATGACAACAGACTCTCCGCTAACCAGAACTCAAGCAATTGGCATTCTCAAGCAACCAGCAAAAAAAATCAAAGAAATAATATACTACATTTATCCAGCATGGATGCTGGTTAAATGAGGGTCTACTTTATTATTTCACAGGCTGTTTTTGAAATACAAGACCATACTTTCTAATAAAATTGTCACTGCTGATATTATTCTACTGTATACAAAAGCAACATACTCTAGGCCACCTTTTAAGTTTCTTCAGAATTTGACAATGTTAACTAAAAAGCGGTGCTCTGGTAAGAAAAGAAAAAAAGACTCAGAAACAGTAGACTTAAAAGTTAAGCAGTGGAAACAAAGAAACATGTCCCAAATAAAGAACAGAACAAAGCTCCACAAAAAGAACTAAATAAAATAGAGAAAAGCAATCTACCAGATGCAGAGTTCAAAATACTGGTGATAAGGATGCTCAATGATCCCAGGGAGAACTTCAACAAAGACACAGGAAACATAAAAATGAATACAGAAAACAGAAAAAAGAACTAGTCAGAAATAAGAATATAAGGACTGAAATGAAGAATACGTTAAAGGGAATCAGTTGATTAAATGAAGCAGAGGATTAAATCAGAGATTTCAAAGATAAGGTACCAGAAAACACCCAAAAAGAATAGCAGAAAGAAAAAGAATCCAAAAAAAATGAGGATAGTTTAAGGGGCCTTTGAGATAACATCAAGCAAATACCAATATTTGCATCACAGTGGTACCAGAAGGACAGTGAGCGAGAAAGGAATTGAAAACATATTTGAATAAATAATGACTGAAAACTTCCCTAACTTGGCAACAAAAACAGACATACAAGCCTAAGAAGCACAGAGTCCCAAACAAGATGAACCCAAACAGGCCCACATCAAGACACATTATAATTAAAATGACAAAGGTCAGAGACAAAGAGAAAATCCTAAAAGCAGCAAGCGAACGGCAACTAGTAACTTATAAGAGAGCTCCCATAAGACTGATTTCTCAATAAAATTTTGCAGGCCAGAAGTGACTGGCAGAAAATATTCGATGTGATGAAAAACAAAGACCTACAACCAAGGCTGCTCTATCCAGGAAGGCTATCACTCAAAACTGAAGGACAGATAAACAGCTTCTCAGACAAGAAAAAGCTAAAGGAGTTCATCCCCACCAAACCACTATGACAAGGAATGTTAGATTTATTTTAAAAAAATGGAAAAAAAAAAAGATAAAATTTATGAATAATAAAATGGTAATAAGTACATATCTATCAACAATTATTTTATTTTATTTTATTTTGCTTTTTGGTATGCGGGTAGTTCCCTGACTGGAAATCGAACCCAGGCCGCAGCGCTGACAGCACCAGCGCCGAAGCCTTAAGCCACTACACCATCAGGGAACTCCCTCAACAATTATTTTAAATGTAAATGGATTAAATGCTCCAATTAAAAGACAGGGTCCCTGAATGGATAAGGAAACAAGATCCTTACATACGCTGCTTATAAGAGACTCACTTCAGATCGAAAGACACACAGAATGAAAGGAAAGGGATGAGAAAAACAAATTTCACGAAAATAGGAACAAAAAGAAAAAAAGCTGGGGCAGCAATACAAAACGGACTTTAAAACAAAGGCTATAACAAGAGACAAAGAAGGACTCAATAATCCCACTTCTGAGTATTTGTCCAAAAAAATGTAAAATGCTTCTTTGAGGGGACATGTGCATCCATATGTTCACTGCAGCATTGTTTATAATTGCCAAGATATGGAGGCAGCCTGGGTGCCTGCTGATGGATGAATGGATAAAGTTTTCCATATACAATGGAAAACTGCTCAGTCTTGGAAGGGAATGGGTTTTTGCCATCTGCAGCAGCGTGGATGGACCTGGAGGGTATTGTGCTGAATGGAGCGTCAAACAGAGAAAAGACATGCAATGCTAATTCGCTTATATGTGGAATCTAGAGAACAAAATAAACAAACAAAAACAAACTCATAGCTATAGAGGACATTCTGATGGTTGCCAGATGGTAAGTGGTTTGGGGGTGGGTGAAAAAGGGGAAGGGATTAAGAAGTGCAAACTGGTTGTTACAAAATAAGTTATGGGGATATAGGGTTTAACATAAGGAATTTGTCAAGTATACTGCAATAACTATGTATGGTGTTAAATGGGTACTCGAATTATCGGGTGATAGGTGGGAAGGAGGCCGAGGGGCAGGAGGCCGAGGGGCAGGGTGAAACAAGTGATGGCTAAGAAGTACAAATTGGTAGTTACAAAATAGTCATGGAGATAAAAAGTAAAGCATAGGGAATATAGTCAATGTAGTAATAACCAGATATAGTGTCAGGTGGGTATTATACTAGTCAGGGGGATTACTTCTTAAATTAGCCACTGTTCTGTACACCTGAAATTAATATAAAATAATATGGATTGTCAACTATAATTGCAAAATTAAAAAAGGGAAGGAAAGGTGAGAAGTTCAAATTTTCAGGTATAAAACAAATAAGTCATGGGGGTATAATGTACAATGTAAGGAAGATAGTCAATAATACTGTGATAGCATGGTACAAAGTCAGATAGTTGCTGGATTTATGGTGATCACGTCTTTTAGGTATATAAATGTTGAATAACTCTTGTGTGCACTTGAAATTAATATGCTGTATGTTAACAATATTTTAATAAAAATCTTAAAAATGAAAAAAAATGGTTAAGCAGATTTTTTAACCTAGCAATTGACCCATCTGTTGCCTCTAAATCAGTGATTCTCAAACTTAGCTATATATTTAAAATTCCTTGGGAAGTTTTAAAATAAAAATTATTTGGGCTCTACTCTGGGCACTAAAATCAGAATTTCTAATTTAAAAGCCAGTAACAGTATACCAAAGCAAGTAATTCCTCTCATTTTGTGAAAAGCCTTGAACATAGACCTGACAGTAAAGAAAAGCATTTAAATGTTGAAACTAAAGCTACACTCTTCCTTGGTCTAGAATTATCCCTTTGCAATTAGTTTCTACTTGAATACTAATAAGACTTTAATAGAAATCTTACAAACTCCACCACACACCTGATTCTGATTCTGGCTTTTGTAAAGGTGGGAAGAATCTCAGATATGTCATCTTGGTACTGTACTTCAGAATCCTGGTCCGTCTCATCACATGGGCAAAGGAAAGCTTCAAGTGCTCAGTAACATTCTTTAGTTGAAAGTATTTGGTATTGAAGAAAAGGAGGGTGTTCAAGAGGACGATTGGTGAGTAAGCGCCCAGCTGTTTGCACTCCCACAAATGCTCTTCTTCAATGCGAGAGAACATGTAACCTGGACAGAGGAAAGAGGGAAAAGAAAAACAGTACTAAGCTCCTACTAAATAAGATTAATTTCTTAAATTCTCAGACAGGAAGATATGAAGAAGACACTGTTCCCCTCCTGTCTCTTCCTCCAACAGAAAAACAGAAAAGGTAAAGCAAAGCAAGTGGGAGATAATTCCACTGAAGCAGATACTGTGAGCATTCCCATGAAACAGTTTTAATCTATTGTTATTTTAGAACAGGGTTGGCAAACTTTTTCTGTAAGAGGCAGATGGTAAATATTTTAAGAACTGTGGGCCATATAGTCTCTGAACAACTTTGTTGCTGTAGAAGATAAGAAGCCATAGTCAATACATAAACAAATATATGTGGCTCTAATATACCAATAAAATTTATTTATAGTCACAAATTTGAATTTTGTTATTTCCACATGCCGTGAAATATTATTATTCTTTAGATTACTTTCCCAAACCATTTAATATATACAAACCACTTTTAGCTCATGAACTACAAAACCAGGCAGCAGGCCAGATCTAGCCCATGGGCCAGTGTGCAGACTCCTGTTTGAGATGATGCTTATGTTAACTGGTTCAGTCTTATTTAGCTACAATCATTAGAAGGCAGATAGCACTCTCCCTCCCTCCCTCTCACCTCCTTTTATTTTAAATTTATATTAAGAGTGATTACTTCATGATGACTTATCTGGGCTTTTTCTTGAATAGAAGAGGCCTTTCAGAAGAATTAAAGTAAGTATACCTTTAAAATGCACCTTCCTCAAGATATCTTCTTAAATTCAGGTCTTTTTCATGTTCTCTCCCCAGTCCTCTTTGCTGCTGATTCTGCTTTCTATTCTAAGAAGACTGTCTGTCCACAAACATGAATTTGTTACTTTAAAATCTATGTGCTTAGCCTCCTCTTTGAATGCTAAATGTATCATGCCCCATGTTTCTCAGAAGCTTCAAAGGCGCTCTGCAGTGCAACAGAAAAGGGCCCAAACTCCAGAGCACCATCCATATTCAACCTCTCCATTCACACTGTCAGGGAGCCTGAGACCAAGCAGCGACTTAGGAACTTGTCCAATGGCATACGGTCAAAGACAATTCAAAGATGAAGATGTATCTCTTAACAACCAGTTCAGGGGACTTTTTACAAATTATTGAAAAAAACAAAAAAAAGGTCCACTACCAACAGGTAGAGTCTAGAAGTATAATATGTCGCAGTTACTGGTCCCATGTGAAACTACCAGCATGACCAGCTCAAAAATAGTTTCTAAAAATGTCAATGTAACCTCCAGTAGTTTTTTGTTTTCAACAGTACCTATACATGCACTGTTTGAAAGTTATAGTTTTAGTAAAATAATAATTAACCAAAGACTTTCTCCTCAGAAGTCCAAATACATTACAAATCAGGACAGAAATAGAAAATAATTATTAAAAAAAATCATACTAAAGCAATATAAGAAAGGATATCATAAAAACAATAAAAAATCATCCTACCATTAGGAAGTATTGTAGGTTCCCATATTTTCAAGAGTTTGGTAAGTTCAATCATAAATCTGGAATAGGGCTCTGTAAAAATGTTATCTATTCTACCATTTTCAAACAGGTACTACAAGAGAAAAGAATAAAAACATGTTGATACAAAGAAAACAGGTCGTTTTTTTAAAATTGTTTTAAGTGAAACTTATATAATGTTATTAACCAATGTTACCCCAATAAATTTAATTTTTAAAATATTAGAAATTTTTTAAAACATTATTTTAAGGAATGTAATTTACCCTTAAGTTTTGCCCTCACAATACTGTGAGCTATTTTAAGGATACATGTTAAAATACCAGGATTCAAGCTAAAGATCCCTTTCACATGAAATGACATCATCAAGCACTGAGACTGCAAGGGAAAGCTTTCTATATCCTTTTTAAAACATTGATGATACAGAAAAATTAAATAAATAAGTACCTTTACTCAGTTCATAAAGCTGATATACTAAAAACTGGTCCTTATTCTATTTCCCAAATCATTTCTCTAATTCACAGTATGCCTGCAGATAAGCTCTTAGAAGTATTTATATTTTTTAGCCTAGTTACAAGATCATTTCCTGAAATAATACAGTTAGCTAGTGTCAGGTGACCTGAGGATACTCAAATTCAAAAATTATTTATTTGGGCCCTTCTAATTACAGCTGTTAACTCTCTGCCCCAAAACACAGCCTTCAAAAATTCGAGTCTAATTGTAGGATGTAAAATTATGTTAATTATAACCATCAAGAATCATATCACAGGATATGAAACAAATAACAGTTTGGGTATTGTTGTGTTTTTTTTTTTTATTGTGGGTAGTTCTCTGGCCGGGAATCGAACCCAAGCTGCAGCACTGACAGTGCCAGCGCCGAAGCCCTAAGCTGCTACACCACCAGAGAACTCCAATTTGGGTATTGTTAAAAAAACATCTTGAGGGTGCCATGTCAGGTCAGATAAAAATCACTCAGGGAAATACAATGAGCATTTTACAAAGCAACACAAGGTAGTGTATAAATTACATGCTAACAATTTTTTGGTGTTTTTATGGTTTGGTATTTTATATTTATTTATCTATGATTATCTTGGTTTCCTGCTTTTCTATCAATGTATGACTTAGAGAAAATTTTTATTTCTACTTAAATTTATTCTGGCTAATAAAAATTAAACACCATTTCAACATACATTCTTAAAGGCCTCATCGAAGGCAATTTATGATCGTGCTGCCATACTACAGTTTTGTTGCCAAAAAAGTATTTTTCTGTTAATAAAGTTTTCCCCCAACTTAACAATGTATCCTCACTGTGGAAAAAGTTTAAAATACAGAAAACAGTGGAAGAAAAACACTATTCAACTTAATTACACAAGGGCAAATACTACTGTCACTCAGGAGTTTTTCAATCTTTAAAAAAAAAATTCCTTTTTACATACACAGAGTTGGATTTTGTACATTTATTCAAACACAGGGGTGCCAGAAAAATTTACACACATTTTAAATGATGCCATCTACGTATTACTTTTCAAAGGTGAATTGAATTATGGTAGCAATGTGTAGTAATGACGTTCACGCAAAAGATGGTGTTAATCATATGAATGCTAGTGTCACCATGCGACAAGCAGGAAAATCAAAGAAAATGGCACAAGCATGGTTGTCATTCGAGGAGTGCAAGACAATTTGTCAGGACAATGGTAGAATGAAGAGGTGTAGTTGAGTTTCCCCTATGTTCTCCGGACTTAACACCCCTTGACTTGTACCTATGGGGACCTTAAAGGATGTGGTGTACAGTAGAAAACTGGCTACACTGATGGTACTTTGAGAAGAAATTAAAACAGCATGTGCAGCGATACAAGTAAACACTTTAGTCAGTGCTGCTCAAACAGTAGTACACTGTAATCAGAAGTGTCTGGATGCTGATGGTAACCCCTGTGAGCACCTCTTGTAATTGGAAAAGTCAAACATGACTTGTAGTCATCTTTTGTTATCAGTATATATTGAGTATTACAATTTTAATACAGTTTTTTCCTTTCTTAAATTGTGCATATATTTTTGGGGCAACATTTGTATATAAGTATATATAAAATACATGGTTTTTTTTTGCTTTTTAAAAAAATCACTTCCCCTTAGATCAGGAACAAGACAAAAATGCCTCTCTCTGCCACTTCTATTCAACATTGTACTGGAAGTTCTAACCAAAATGATCAGGCAAGAAATATAATTAAGAAGCATTCAAATAAGAAAGTAAGAAGTAAAACTATCTGTATTTGCAGATGACATGATCCTAGACATACACAATAAAAAAAAAAAACACCTAGTTATTAAAGTTAATAAATGAATTCAGTAAAGTTGCAGGATACAAGCAATATGAAAATAAACAACACAAAAGGGAACTAAGAAAACAATTCCATTTACAATAGTATCAGAATAAAATCTTAAGAACAAATTTAACCAAGGAAGTACATGACTTATAGACTTAAAACTACAAAAAACTGCTCAGAGAAATTAAAGATCTAAGAAACACATCTCGTATTCACAGATAAAAGAAAATATTGTTAAAACAGCAATACTCCCCATAGCAATCTACAGATTCAATGCAATCCCATCAATATCCTAATGGCCTTTTCTTTGGCAGAAACAGAAAAGCCAATCTTAAAATTCATATGGAATTGCAAAGGGAACTTGCAAACAGCCAAAAGAATCTTGAGGAAATCACACTTCCCTATTTCAACTTACTAACAAAGCTACAGTAATCAAAACAGTGTGTACTACCATAAGAACAGTCATAGATTAATATATTAGAACTGAGAATCCAAAATAAACACATACATAATTAGCTAAATGATTTTCAACAAGAATGTCAAGGCCATTCAATGGATAATGAACAGTTTCTTCAACAAATGGTGCTGGGAGAACTAGATATCCATGCATTCAGTTAGACCTAACTCACACATGATATAAAAATGAATTAAAATGAATCAATAACCTAAACTCAAAGCTAAAACCATAAAATTCTTAAAACACAAGGATAAATCTTAATGAACTTGAATTTGGCAAGGGATTCTTAGGTATAAGTCCAAAAGCAAAGCAACAACAGAAAAAATAAACTAAACTTCATCAAAATTAAAAGAGAATGGGAGAAAATATTTGAAAATTGCATATGTGAGAAGAGTTTATAACATCCAAAATATATAAATCCTACAACTCAACAATTAAAAATGACAAACAACCTAATTTAAAAACAAAAGGCTTAAACAGACATTTCTCCAAAGAAGATATACAAATGGCCAACATGTATATGAAAAAATGCTCAATGTTATTAGTCATTAGGAAAGTGCAAATCAAAATCACCTAATATCCACCAGATGGCTATAAAAAAAAAAAAAATTAACAAGTGTTGGCAAAGTAGTTGAGATAATGGAGCCCTCTTCATACACTGCAGCTGGAAAATGGTTTGGTGGTTTGTCATAGAGTTACCATGATGCTGCAATGCTATTCCTAGGCATATACCCAAAAGAACGGAATACAAGATGTTCAAACAAAAACTTGTACATGAATGTTTACAGTGGCATTCACTATTCATAATAATCAAAAAGTGGAAACTCAAATGTCAAAAAGATTGGACATCCCTGACTTATATAAAGATAGAAAACAGATTTATTGTTGTCAGAGACTAGATGGAAGGGGTAATGTAAAGTAGGGGGCTTCCATTTAGGGTGATAAAAGATGTCTAGAACTAGATAGTGGTAATGGTTGCACAACATCATGAAGGTACTTAATGCCACTGAACTGTACTCTTTAAAGTGATAAATTTTATGTTAATGTGTATTTCACCATAATACAAATATTGTACTACACAAACAGGTTTGCAAGCTAGTTTTTAAAATGTATGCCTCTAAAAGTTTTCCAGGAGTTCCCTGATGGTGTAGTGGCTTAAGGCTTTGGCGCTGGTGCTATCAGCACTGCAGCCTGGGTTCGTTTCCCAGCCAGGGAGCTACCCACATACCAAAAAGAAAAAAGAAAAAAAAAAAAAAAGTTTTCCATGCCAATATCTATAGAAGCAATTCATTCCTTTTTAACTGTTGTATGGTATTCAAGTTAAATAGACATTTTATAGTTGATTGAACCATTGCTCTTTGGATGAACACCTAAAGGGTTTCCATTTTTTGCAACTAAAAACAATGTTACAGTGAAAATATTAGTATATGTCATTCTATGTATGTATGTATGTGTATACATTTTGGGGGAAAAAGAATGATCACTGGGTTTGCTAGACTGAAAAATCTAAACGCATTTAAAGGTTTAATAGCCACTGTCAACTTGCCCTCTGAAAAGGCCCTCAACAGTGCATATGTATTTTCACTAATACTTAGAATTGTCAAATTTCTTAATCTTCTGATTTTCTTCTGTTACTTGCCTCTTTCTTTTGCTAATTATCCCCTTCCCACCTAGTGTTAGCAGTGGTAGTTTAGGTGTTAATATTACAGTTGAATCTAGTTTCTTCCTGACATAAAAAATACATTTTCCTTGCATAAAAATATATTTTGAAAATACACTTTCATGTATATTTTCAAAATTCTTTACAATTAGCATAATTATTTTATAATCAGAAAAAATAAGAAAAAACATTTGAGATATCAACATAATCATTTAAAATTCCTTAGAGTCAAGGAAAATTTATTTGTTAAAATTAATAAAAATTCATAATATTTACATTCTATAATAATTATCTGACAATTAACTTATGGCCTCTTGTAATAGTATTGTTATATAAAAGCATTTACTAATATCAACAAAGAACAGTATGAATATACCAGAAAAAATTTTCATGGGTTTATGATCTGTCTTACAAATTAGAGTAGAATTTATATACAGGAGAAGTGTATCTGAAGTGTAAAGTACTCAAATATTTTTCACTGAAATTACAGCAATGACCACTTATGTTGTTATATTAAAATTGTTATAATATTAATAACTGCCCCAAAACATGTTACTTCCTGACATATGCACTGATAAAATTAGAAAATGTTCTTTATTTATTTTATTTTTTTGTTTGTTTTTTTTTTATGTGGGTAGTTCCCTGGCTGTGAATCTGTAAAGAGTTCTCATATATTAATTTTTAAAATACCTTTTACAGTCTAGAAATTGGATCAAAATATAGTAACTAAGGTGCCATTTCAATTCTGTGAAAATGAATGCTGCTTGTATAACTAGCTACCCATCAGAATACTATTCATCAGAAATACTTGTATTATGAACAAAAATGAATTTCAGATGTATTAAAGATGTCAATCTAAGAAAAAAGAAATCCAAATATTTATATAGAAATGTATGAGAATTTAAACATTCAAGCAGTAAGGGGCGTTCCCTGGTGGTGTAGTGGCTTAAGGCTTCGGCGCTGGCACTGTCGGTGCTGCGGCCTGGGTTCGATTCCCAGTCAGGGAGCTACCCACATACAAAAAAGCAAAAAAACAAACAAACAAACAAACAAAATAAAACAAAAAAAATAAATAAACATTCAAGCAGTAAGACCATCCTAAGGAACACAGACTACCCAGGAACTATAAAGAAAAATATATGCATACTGAGCTACATAAAAAGAAAAATTTCTTGAACGGCAAATAAACAAAAACAGACTAAAATAAACTAGAAAAAATTTTTTCAAATACTTATATTAGAGCTAATATCCCCCCATATAAAAGAGATTCTACAGATAATAAAAAGGGAAAATCCTAATAACCAACATATTAAAGACATTCTACTTCACAAAAGTTGGAAAAATATAAATTGGAGACATAAGATGCCATTTTTTAAAAACTGAGAATAATAAATATTAAAAAGAGGAATAGTAAAGAGGATGCAAGAAATGGGCACTCACACACACTGCTAGTAAATTACTATAATCATTTATGCAGACAGAGCTAACTCTGTCTTAAAGCTAATCCTCCATCTTGACATTTGGCTGAACCTGGACGCCTGACCCTCTCCCCCTCCCCCATATGAGTGCTGGAATATGTACACAGAGCTCTGGGCTATTCACAGGATTTCTATTAGTTCTGTCTCTGGCGCAAACTGCCCTCAGTGTTATCTCTTAACCTGCTCTGGCACCAGAGCCTCCTAGCACCTCATCCTTTGATCATCCACGTATTCTCACTGTTTAGGAGACATAAGCACATGGTCTAGGGATGGAAGATGCAGGGATCAATTTTGTCCTGCTGCTGCCTGAGACTGCATTTCCATACATAAGTTCCCTATTAAACTCTTTGAACCGACAAGCTGGATTTGTCTGCTTTGTTCTTTGGTCTCTAGGGTCCTCCAGAGTTTGGGGGCTGCTGTGCATGTGTGGCCCTTTCACAAAACATTATTCTGAAAAGTAATGTGAAAACATATTAAAACTAGAAAAATACACATATGCTTTAACCTATTATAGAAATAAAAGCACCAGTTCATCAGGTACACAAACAAAATATTTACTGAAGCATTGTAAGAGTTAAGGGAGGTGTGGAACAACCTGAATATATAAGAGGAAAGGCTGGGGGGAGGGGGCGGGGAAAGAGCAAAGGCTGAATAACTGGTATATTCATACTCTGCAATATTATTCGGCTTTCTTTTTTAAAGGAAAAAGTGAGATACACAGACTGAGAAAAGCAAGCTGCAAAAAGTGTGTATTATGTGGGTCCCATTTTGCTAAAAACTAAGCAAAAGGAAAACTATTAAATATCTACATACATGACAAACATACAACACAGGCAAAGGTAGAAAAGGACACTTAACATGCTATAATAGTGGTTACCTTGGGGAATGAGAATGGTGGGAGAGAAATTTTACTTTACATGCCTTCACTTACTGTTTTAAGTTACACTGAGCACATACTATTATATATTTAAAAGGTAAAACTTTAAAAATAAATGCTTAATAAAATAATACTCCCATATACAAATGACAAGTAGAGAAAAGAAAAATATCAACATTCAGAATTCTGCAACCCCTAGATGATAACCACTGTAAACATTCTTGGTGCATTTCAATTTGTTATGTATTTCTGTAACTGGTTTTTAAACTACTGTATGTTAACATATAGTGACACACACAGAATTTGTATTCTTATTCATTTAATGCTATAATATTAATTTTTTACATTACTAGAGGTCACTTTGTAAAAAGTTTTTGGTTTTTTTTTGGTTGGTTCCCTGAGTGGGGATTGAACCCAAGCCACAGCGGTGAGAGCACCAAAGCATAGCCACTACTCCACCAGGGAACCCATGTAAAAAATTTTTATTGGCTACATAATATACAACTTTATATATATATACTATAATTCATTTAGTTATCACACTTTGGTCGACATTAAGGTTATATCCAATTCTGTGCAATGATGGTCTGAACTTCAGAGTTATTAGCTTTGCAAGACTCCCCAAAAGTGAATTCCTGGCAAAAGTGTATGCATGTGCTAGTTAACACCAGCTATGAGGTGAACCTTTGACCTACAGAACTCTTATTGAGTGTTACAGTTTTTTATTTTTGCTAATGTGATAGACAAATAATGGTATAGCTATTATTTTAATGTGCATTTAAAATTTAAATGAGACTATATGATTAATATAAATACACACGTATACATACATACATCACTTGTGTCACTGGTTTTGTAAATTGCTACTTTTGTCTCTTTTGTCCATTTAACAATTAAAATGTCCCAGCCTCAATTTCTTTTATTCTACTAACAGTCTCAATTTCACTTACAAAAGGCTGTATGATTAAGATTTTTAAATCAGGGTCAGTGGTTCATTAAAACGAATCGTATAGAAACAATACCAAACAACCAATAGGCACTATAATTTCTCCACTTCATTCACAGACGCTATTGGAATTATTAAAAATGTAATCAATTTTATAACAATTATCAAATTTGATACCTGCTGAATTCCAAGGCACAAGTATAAGATACTGTCTGGATCATACTTTTCACCATTTGGTCTCCGCACCTCTTGGATAAACTGGCATAAGCCCAAACTCAACTCAGCAAAAGTGCAAGACAGAATATCTTCCTTCAGCTTGATAGAGCGGACTGTGGAAAGGTAGAAATCATAAGAAATTTACTTATAAAAAAACACAGTAACATTACTTGACTCACTGAATAAACACAGACTACTACTGTACCTCAGGAATTGTAGTGTATACTAGTGAATAATGATTAAAGACAGATCCTGATCTGATGGCTTTTTTGGTGAATGAAATAAAGACAATGCAGTGCATATGGTATAACAGATGCTATGATAAAGGTTTTATTTAAACAGGATTCTATGAAAGCAAATGAGGGACATTTAATAGATAGAGAAGAGTCAGGTTAGATTCTGGAGGATGTTACACTAATGCTAGACCTTGAAAAGTGAAAAAGAGTTAAAAACAAGTGAAAAAAAAAATTTGAGCCACTTAAATAGTGTTTGGAAAAGGAACAAAATTCCTTATATTTGCAAAATAAACTCATGATCAGAAGATATAATCGTACTTTTATAATAAGCTCTTTAAAACTGGGAATGGTGTATCAATTTCTTTAAATAATGTTAAATATTCCATTTACAAATTTAAAATTGACAAGAGATATTACAAATAACCCCAAGGAGAAAAATGAATTTTACCTCTACAGCCTGGCTCTGACGACTCCTGAGAGAGTGAATGGTCTTGAGCACTTCCTAAGGAGTCAGAACACGGGCTAGGTGAGGCATGTTCGGCTCCTGACAAGGAAAAAACAAACAAATGCAAAGTTTAAATAAAGATGGGGAAAAATGAAGTATAGCCACAACTGAAGTTGCATGACCTGGTATTGACCCCTTTTGAATAGCTTAGTGACTGCATTCATCTCTACGTCCCTTACCCCCGGAATCAGAACACAAATTCATGCTGGGTATTTACCGCCACATTTCAGATCCCCCTGCTCCTCCTTGGCATTTTTCCACTGAACCCAGTTCTTCCAGGCATTTACCCCATACATGTATTTCAGCGTCATCCCAGACACTGAGCACCCTTGAAAGGCTCCTTGAATAAGACTCCTGGGTTCCACAGGCACTACAGACTTCTTCCGTCCCTGTAAGAATTCCAAACACATAGAACGTAAGATTGAGTTTTGGATCTTTAACAATCCAAGTTCTCAAAGCTAGAAATGGCATAAATTTACAGAATTTGGAATCTAGTGTTCTAAGAGCCAGAAAGACCTTCAGAGATTATCTACTCCAATTCATATGAGAAAAGAAAAAAGAAAGAAAGGTAAAATGTAAAAGATCACATGTAATAATTACTAGCATTTGAATATTTACTGTGTTCCAGATATTGGACCCACCAAATGAGGTATAACAGTTATTCCCACTCAGACCTATTTAATGGAACACTTTAATAGAACATATTCTGAGCTATAAAACAAGCCTCAATAAATTCTCTAATTGCAATGAAATTAAACTAGAAACCAATAATGGGATGGTGCTATGAAAATACTCAAAAATTGGAAATTAAACAAGACATTTATAAATACCCCATGAGTCAAAGACAAAGGCAATTAAAATATATTTTGAACATAAGTGAAAATGAAAACAAAACATCAAAAGTTTTGTAACAATGCTAAAACAGTAATTATAGGATCATTTATAGTATTAAAATGATTTTAAGAAATGAAAAAAGTCTAAAATCAATCTAAGCTTCTATTGTTATAAAAACCAGAAAAAGAAGACCATATTAAAACCAAAGTAAGGAAATGAAGGACATAATAAAAATAAGAGTAAAATTTAATGAAAAAAGATAGATTAAAATCAAACTAAAGTCAGGTTTTTAGAATATAAAAATATTTTAAAAATATCTAGTTAGTTCTCAGAAAATAAAGAAGACACATATTACCAATACTTAACCCAAGAGACATTAAAAGGATAATAAAGGAATATCGTTATGCCAATAAATTTGACAAGTTAGATGAAACAGATAAATTTTTTTTTAAATAGAGGTGAAAGAGAGAGACAGTTTATTGAAGGGAAAGTACACTCCAAAGAGGTAGGAGTGAGCTCGAGCAGGAAAATGGCTTAAGAGCCCAGATAAATTTCTTGAAAGACACAAATTATCAAAGCTTGTTCTAGAAGAAATAGATAACCTAAACAGCCATAGAAACTGAATTAATAGTTTAAAACCTTCCCTATGAAAATTAAAAAAAAAAAAAACCCAGACCCAGGCTTCATTGTTGAAATTCTGCCTAACAATTAATTATATAAACAGTATTTCAGAAAATAGGAGAAAAAACACCAATTCACTTTACACATATGATGACACCACTACCCTGATAGCAAAGCCAAATAAAGTCATTATAAGAAAACTACAGATCAATATTCCTCTCAGAGATACCTACCTAAAACCATAACAAAGTATTAGCAAACTGAATTCAGCATTATATTTAAAAAACTCATCATAAGAAGGTAGGTTCATCCAATGCAAAATTTATCTTTTGAAAAAACAATGTATTTTACCACTTTAACAGACTCAAAAGAAAAAACCCAGATAATCATCTTACTGGATGCAAGAGATCCACCTGAGAAAGTTCAACACACAATCATGATTAAAAACTCCCAGCGAATTAACAATAGAAGAGAACTTCCTCAACCTGAGAGAGGCCATCTATGAGAAACTTACAGGTAACATCCTACTTAATGCGGTAAAACTGAACACCTGCCTAAGACTAGGAACAGGCATGACCATCTGCTCTCACCACTAATATTCAATATTGTATTGAAGGTCCTAACTAGTGCAACAAATCAAGAAAAAGAAATCTATTAAATTGGGAAAGGAAAAAGTAAAACTGTTGCCTAAGTAGAAAATCCTAAGGATTTTAGTTGTGTAAAATCACAGTATATAAAGTCAATATACAAAAACCATCTTCATTTCTATATGCCAATGAGGCACACTAGAAAATGAAATTTAAAAACAGCACTATTAGGGAGTTCCCTGGTGGTGTAGTGGCTTAAGGCTTCGGCGCTGGCGCTGTCAACGCTGCGGCCTGGGTTCGATTCCCAGCCAGGGAACTACTCACATACTACAAAAAAAAAAACAAAACAAAAAACTAGAAAAATAAAAACAGCACTATTAACAACAGGATCAAAAATGCTTAAATACTCATTAAAATTTAACAAAGTACAAGACTTGTACAATGAAACATATAAAACACTGCTGAGAGAAATTAAAGATAACCTAAATTAAGGAAAAAGATACCATTTTTGTGGATTGGATGTCTCAAAACTGTTAAGATATCAATTCTTTGCAAATTGACTTTGGATTCAAAATAGCCCCAAACAAAATCCCAGCAGGCTTTTTTTGTACAAATTGACAAACTGATTCTAAAATGTATATGGAAAAGCAAATGACAATTTTGATAAAGAAGAACAAAATTGGAGGACATTAACATTCCTGATTTCAGGACTCACTGTAAAGCTACAATAATTAAGACAGTACAAGTATAAAAATAGACATATAAATTAACGTAGCAGAACAGTTTCAGAAACAGACTGACATATGTGGTCAGTTGACCTTTAACAAAGATGCCAATCAATGGGAAAAGGACAGTCTTTTCCAAGAGCAATACTGGAACAACTGGATATCCATATACAAAAAAATTAAACTTGATGCTTGCCTCAACTCACACAAAAAATGATCTCAAAATGGATCACAAACATAAAAACTAAAACTAGAAAAAAAGAAGAAAACATCAGAGAATATCTTCGTTACTGTAGGATAAGCAAAGATTTTTTTAGATGAGGTAGTAAAAAGCATGAATATTAAAAGAATAGAAATTGATAAAGCAGACTTCTCAAAATTAAAAAGTTCTATTCTTCACCATTAAGAGAAAAAAAAAAGGAAACCACAGAAGAGGAACAAAAGTCGTATTTGATAAAAGAATTATATCCATAATAAAGAACACTTAACAACTCAATAAGATGACAACCAACCCAATTACAAAATGTGCAATAGATTTGAATAAACACTTCAGCAAAAAAGATAGATGAATAGCAAATATGTATACGCGAAGATGCCCAACATCATTAGTCATTAGGAAAATGCAAATTAAAACCACAATGAGATACCACTACACATTCACTAGAATAGCAAAAATTAAAAATCGACAATACTAAGTGTGACAAAGTCATAGAGCAGATGGAACTCACTCACTGCTGGTAGGAATTCAAAATGGTACATCCACTCTGGAAAACAGTTGGGCAACTTCTTACAAAGATAAAAATACACACTACATAACCTAGAAGTTCCACCCCTAGATATTTTTCTTCAAAAGAAAATGTATGTTCACAAAGACGTTTATACTAGAATGTTCATGGCAGCTTTATTCAAAATAGCCCCAAAATGAAAACCCAAATTTCCATCAACTGTTAAAACAGATAAATTGTGTTTTGTCCGTACAATGAACTACTACTCAGAAATAAAAAGGAATGAACTACTGATATATGAAACACATGGATGAATCTCAAAAACATTATGCCAAATGAAAGAAGCCAGACACAGAAGACTACAAAAATTATATGATTCATTTATATGAAATTTTAGAAAGGCAAAGAAATACCATTTTGCATAAATCTACAAAGCACACTGGTGGTTATCAAGAGTGCAAAAGGTCACAAGGGAACTTTTTGGGATAGTGGAAATTATGATTGTGGTGGCAGTACATACTGAATACATCCAAAGCGCATCAAACTGTATACATAAAATTTATGAAATTTCAAATGTAAACAAACTAAGGCTATTATTTCTTTCAATGTGGTATGGAAAAGCCATGTTAACATAAAAAAAACACTCCATGTGGACTATATTATATAAAATAAGAGAGTGAGTCTCATTACAGTATGTAAAAAAAGCTAAATTTAGACTTTAAAAAAGTCTATAACAAGGATTATAAAAAGTGTTTTAAGGTAAATAAAACAAAAACCCCTCAATTATAGAAATAAAGCAGAAAGTCCCTGCTAAAAGACTAACAAAATCAAAAGCACAAAAACACAAGGTTGTAAAACATATGTATGAAATTCCCTGACCCTAGCTGTTACAGTTTTATAAACTGCAGGAAGTAATAAACACATAAATGAAGGAGTAAAAAACAATAGAAAAATTAAGCTACTGCTTACTCTTCGTCTGGGCTGGGGGAAGCCATCTCTGTGTCGTCGTCTTGTTCGGGAACGTGCCTGGATTCCCTGTCCTTTATTCAGTGGGTCAAAGGACTCTACAATAATTAGAAGAAAGCATAATGTGAGGTAAATAACTCACAAACTTCAATGAAGACTAAGATTGAAAAAGAAAATATCACATAATTGCTATATTCATTATTTTGTGATTAAAAAAGGATTTTATTTAGATACTTAAGAGATACAACATTTGAATTAAAATTTTGTTAATAATGAAGAAAATTTCCTTTATGGTTACTGTGGGAAGTGTTTTTAAGAAGCCAAATTAACTTCTTACAAGAACAATATGATACAAATTAACACCTTCAAAGGCTGGGACCATTTGTGCCCTAGATTATTATTGCACATTTTAACTACTTCATGGTATCAAATGAGAGTTGTACCAATCTTCTAAAATAAAGGACTTTCAGTGGAGAAGTTACATTGCACAAACCTGATGGGAAATCTGCTTCAAGATCCTGTTCAGTTTCCCCTTTTGAGAACTGCTTCAATTCTGAATCAGCCTCTTGCACAGCATTTGACTTTAAGGCATAATGATTCAACTCTTCCTCCCAGCTATGTGGAGTAGATACTGCCTCTGATTCAAGATCACCACTGTATGTACTTCCTTGATCTGAAATACATAGAAAACACACCCTCAAAATAAGACAGATTCTTGACATGGCCAGAAACCTTCCAGAACCCCTTCCAGAAAACCAAAAAGTGAGATAGGGCTGGCTAGACAATTACCTAGGTACATTCAAGAATGAAGTAACTTGTTTACCAGCCTCAGAGAACTGGATTCATATTCTTGGTATGCACTTTAAAGCATTATTTCAAAACCAGTAGTTGATATAGTTTTTATTACCTCTCATTACAAATTAGCACACAATCACAGACATCTGCTGCTTCCTACAAACAGCTAAAATTGCAAATATTTAATCCAAGGATGCTACATATTTCTAAGATCCAAAGTATATTTACAGTTACAAACCTTTTTCAAAAATCTTGGTGTCTAGAAACAGTTCTTGTTCAGAAGTTTGGGATCCTAAAGGGGAAAAAAACCACATAATAAACAATTTATATGTATACACAAAGCAAACTGCATCTCAAATGAAAAGACTGCACTCTATATACAAATCACACTAGGAAGTTCTAAGTAAATAGCCTTCACATACCGAAAGAATTGTAATAAAATTAGGTATTAGTTGTAAATGTATTTAAACAAATTATAACCTATAACAGTGATTACACTTCTAGGTAGCAGGATGAAAGAAGTCATGGCAAGAGGAATTTGTATTTTGGATTTTGTCCTCATATGTTATATGAAACTCTTTTTTTGCCATGACACACACACACACACACACACACACACACACACACACACACACACACACATTCTCTCTCTCTCTCTCTGAGATTAACAAGTCTGATTTAAATTGCTTTCTATGCCCTAAAATATAATATACCTTAGTACTATATTAGAAAGCCAACAGACTTAGAATATAATTTACATGAGCAATCAGCACATGGAATTAAACAGAACACAGTTATATCAATTATAAACTGTAAAATAAGAAGCGTAAGAATTCAAAATATTAGAAACTAGTTTCTTAAAAACTCAGGAAAATTGCTTCTTTTCCATGAAATCAAAGATAAATTAGCCAGATCCCTTCAGTTGGAATTCCTTTCTCCTTCCTTTGTGTTTTTAAACCATTTGACTTTACTTATACTATAGTGATTGCAATGATCTGTCTTGAAGCTTAGTTTTGGGAGTTTTTCCTGTCTGACTCAATTGCACACAAAGGAAATCATAATATTTATACAGAGGAAGCACTTGATAAATGTTAACTATTAATGTGAATAGAGAAGCTAACTTAAAATGAAGTTTTATCATCAGGACTTGCTTAAACGTCTAAAATAAACATAGTATCAGAAAGTTAGAAGATCAAGCATAGGGACAATATTCTAAATTACAATCCACATATAAATGGGACAAAATTATGAGATTATATATTACAGAGCAAAATGAGACCAAAACATTGGGATAATAATGAATAAGCTTTTTACCTATCACTCAGAATATATAAGATTTAAAAACTTACTGGCAAGACAACAGAGAAGTTGACAGTTTTTAAAAATGCTACAGTGTTCAAAACCTTACCTAACATTTATTATGCAAAATCAAAACCTAGTCGTTACCTTTGTAAAACTTGTCACTGAAAAAAAAGAAAAAATTATCAAGAAAGAATAAGTTCTACTGGTGGTGTAGTGGCGCTCTCAATGCCGCAGTCTGGGTTTGATTCCCAGCCAGGGAACCCCCCCACCCCATCAAAAAATAATTTCTTGGTTTATCATTAATATATGAAAATTCACCTACGTTATCTCACTTATCTTAAATATCATTTTCTCTCTCTCTTATTACATCTCTTCTTATATCCAAAAATCAAGGAGCCGCTAATTAAGCCTAAAAATATTTCTATAATACACATTATTGTTCTGGTTAATATTATATATCATTTGCTTTGGAGTCAGACAGACCTGGATTCAATTTCTGGTTCCATCACTTCCTGATTGCAAAACCTGGGAAAATATAAATAATATCCTATTTTCCAAATGAGGAATCTGAAGTAAAGAGTACTCCAACACCACCACCACCAATAGGGCTATTGTGATGATTAAATGAAGCAAGCACATAGTGCATTTAGAACGATGCCTGGAATATGGCAGGCACTTATTAATAATGTAAACGATTGCTATTATCATTATTCTACAGTTATAGAATGGGACTTATCTATAGGTTACTTTGAGCCAAATGGTTTCACATCCTAAGGTTCTATTTACCTTCTACCAACATGCTAGTTATTACACAAGAGGAATTCTTATCTGGGGATCATGGCTTTGAAAATAGGGATAAAACCAAAAAATAATCATGAAACTTGGCTCTGTAGGTTTTTTGGGAATCATCAACAACTAAAAACTATACTGAATATCAGTTCTGAGTTTCCTTCATGAAAAGGAGAGTTTTTAGAGATAATCAACAAGTTTAACAAACCCACAGACTTGGTATTTAAACATAATAAAGCTTTGAGAAACACTTTGATTACCCAATATTTAAAATTACTTGAGTTACCTGAAAAATCTGTAGGTGTGTTTTTTCTTTCTTTACTTTAAAATTATACCAACCTCCCAGGGATAGAGTTTTCTCCTTTTCTTCATCTTCTGCAATCATTTCTGCCATCTCCAGGAGATCAGCTTCAAATGGATGTGAGGGAAGCTTTTCCTTAGCATCTTCAATACTCTCAGTGACTTTATCTTCATTATCGATTGAGGATGGAATAAGCATAGGAACAGGCATCTGAAAGACAAAAAAAAAGTTTCTTAGGCAATAGGCTCGTCATTTGTGACATGACTTAAGTACTAAAATAATAAACAAATTCAAAATATTTCTATTGTTGATAACTGAAATAGTCTTGCTAGTTTGCTTTTATAAGACTATAGCCATTTAAATAAAAATTTAGTAAAAAATTTTCTGGAAACTCAAAAGTCTCTGAATCCTCCCAAAGAGTATTATCTAATACATTTCTGTTTTTTTTTTTATTATATTTCTTGCTTAACATTTTCTATAACTATTTCCCTTAAGAATTCAGTACTGAGATAAAATATACTTTCAATTAAAAGCTTTTCTTTAATAGAAAGTGAGATCATGTAATCACAGTATTCACCCTTTCGCCCTTGCTAGAATCTAGTGTTCCAAGTATGCACACAGTCTCTGATCTTTTCTATATGAGTGGTCTTCCTGTTATATGTAATGTTATAAAAAGCTACATCATAGCCTTCTCTCAGAGGCAGGACAAATAGAAGCAATCCTTTATATATTCCATATTAAGTAATATAGTAATATGATAACAGCCAACCAGAGTTGGGTGTATTTTACCAACGAGTGAAAAGGTTTTTATGAAGCTATAAAATGTTAAATCAAGAAAAATGTGTACTAAAATAATCTTAGTCTCTAAATAATTACTCACTGGAACTGGAATTCCAAATGGGACTGGAGCATACTGAGTATAAAGATGAACAGGTATGGGTACAAACACAGGTACAGGAACTGGCACCACAATGATCTGGGGAGAGGGTGGAGTATCTTCTAATGAAAATAAAAGCAAACAGGGTTGAGAAACAAGATTTTAATTTAAAGAAATTTTAAGCATACAGAGATTTGTAATTCAAACTATGATAGTAGTTCATAGGAGAAATAACTGAAGCAGCAAAGAAGGGTTTTGAGTATAACACTAACAAATATTGGGCAACACAGTGATTATCAATGATAGGGGGGTACAATTAAAGATATAATTTGGATGAATAAATGAATGGAAGAATGTAAACAGGAATCTTGGAGGAAGGGTATGTAAAGCTGTTAACATGAATAAATGGGGTATGTTAAAGAGGAGACTTATTAGATTGGAAGGGCCATTTTTGTGAGGCTATCCTTCACATTATTAAATCATTTTCAGTTGATAGTGGGAAGCTAGTACAGATCTGCTACCACAGAATAATGTGATGAAAATAACATTTTAAAAAGATCAATTTGGCTGTCATCACAGCATGGAATAAAAGGTATATAAACTGTAAAAGTAGGAGGCAATTACATTGTATAGAGCTAACGTGATGAAAGCCTGACCTAGACGGTTGTGATACTTACAAGAAAGAATAAATATATATAGCTTATAGATAGCTGATGATCTAAGGTATTAAAAAGATGAAACAGAACCTGGAAACTAACTTAAATGTGAGGAGGGGAAAACTGGGAAGGATGAATGACTCATTCAATTTTTTACAAGTATTTATAATTTTTTAACAAGTATTTACAGAGTCCTTTCCATATGCCAGAAAAATATGCTAGATAATTATAAAATCACTAATAGAGGAGAAAGGTAATGCTAGTCACAAGAAGTGAAGAGCTGATAATTTGGGTTAAAAGAAATAATACAGCATAAATTTTATCATGGTGCAGTGGATGTAAAAAAAAAAAAATGTTACCTGAATAGAGATGTCTGATAACCAAGCTACATAATACTAAATAAGTTGCTACTGATACAATAAAAATATAGGACTAAGTCATCTATAGCCTTGCTGTCTAATGTGGTCCAAGGACCAGTAGCACTGACATTACCTGGGAGCTTGTGAGAAATGTAAAGTGTCAGGCCCCACTGAATCAAAATCTACTTAATATCATCCTCAAATAATTCCTAAGAATATTAATGTTTGAGAAACACTGACATATACAATAACCTTCCAGATCTAGGAATCTAGGACTCCGTTCTACTTTAAAAATTCTGGTGTTTTTGTTTGGCAGCATGAGAAGCTCCACAGACCCATTCCCTAGTGAAACAAGCAAAGTTGGTGAAAACTGTTAAAAACAACCGATTATAGTATTTGAAAATTGTCCTTAAGGCATATAGCAAAAGGAGAAACATTTATTCAAGAAAATCTTCTAAAATACAGTAAGAAGTGGGGTACTATTGATGGTTGATCCATCACCTGCTCCATGTTCCCAGCTCAGTCAGTTCAAGTGACAGAAGCTACACTCTAGTGGGTGTGGTCAGGAAGAATGGGCTTCTCTTCAGTCAACTTCCAATCAAGGGTTACCATATCTCACCAGGAGAGGCCAGACATAATCATTTCTTATCCTCTCCAACTCCAAGTTTAAGAGGTTAATTTTCTGGTGAGAGTGGCTGAGGCTGGGGACTCCTTTCCTCCACCCAGCTCCCACCCATAGGATAGAGGCCCTATAGGAATAGCAGGCCAAGAATAGTGAGGTCCAATTCACATTCACCCCAGATTACTTGTACAGCAGAGATTCCATATCAGGAGAGGAAAGGTGAGATGGTCAGAGGCTAGCCCCCTTGCCTAGCATTCAGAGAAGTGACTCAGAGATTAAGAAAAGAAGCCCTAAAGTTCTCCTCAAAGGACTGAGGTTATCTGAAGCAGTGTGGAAAAGTTCAAAGCTAGGGTAAAACAATATTCCTCTTCATTAAAACCCTATCTATATAATTCTGAAGTCTATACTTCACAATATTACACTGTCGTTAATAAGGAAATTAAATGAAGTGTTCATGGTATGGTATGGTATGGTATTATTAATTACCTTCTCTTTGCCCTAACTAGTTATGTCTCAGATGGTGAAAATGCCTAACTCACAGGGATGTTATAAGAACTAAAATGAACAATGCATGTAAGTAACCAAACACATTACCTAGGAAATAGTAGGCACTCAATTAATGTAAGCAGATCTAACATTCCTTCCCCCTAAAAAAATTAAATAATGAAAAGTGCAAGGAACATACCTGTCTGGCATTCTTTATTTTGGGTATGTGGTTTGCATGAGGTGGCTTTAGTTTGTGTGATGGGTTTGCACAATAAAGCTTTATTCTTCAAAAGTCTTGGAGGCTGAGAAGGTGGCAGTTTCAGGGCATCTGTTTGTGTACTTGCCTAGTTAAAAACAAAAATCAAAAGAAAATAAAAACAAATCAAACAAACCAAAGAGGTTTTCAGAAGCTTATCATTGATAACAGAAAATACTATAATTTCTAAAGAAATACTATATTGGAATTACATGGAAGATACAGAACATAAATAAATATTCAACTAAATATGTAAGGAGTATAATATTCCTGAAATAGCAATAAAGGAATATTTTGATAACTATGTACTTATTCTTAATATATTTATTTCTGCTTATGAAGAAAAATACATTGTAAGCCATTGTTGATCAACAGCAAAGTTGGCTGAGTTTAAAATGTGAACTATTTTTTTCTTGAGTAAGTTTTAGAAGACTTAGTTTCAAAATAACAAGAAATACCAAAATCACTTATGATCATTTGAATGACTTGAAAAAAAATGATACGAATGTTAACCCAGAGACCAGAAACACTTTAGAAATACCATTGTTTTAGTCATAAGTTTTTCTCATTATTTATTTTCTTCTTCTTTTAAGAGACAAAGCGAAAAATAATGAATGGAAAAGAGGAATGCTTATTTATAGCATAATCTGCAATTGGTGAAAAACAAACTACACTTTATATTATATACAATCTGACTACACTACAAATGTCCCCAAAAACCTTGTAGCCTGAATGCTGTGCAATTTAAAGTTTTAAAATTAAAAACTAAATAAATAAAAACCCCTCAGTAACTAGAGATACCAATCATTCAAAAAACTTGAGAGTATATAAAACAAATTAAATAACCCGAAAATCCTATACTTGAACAAATTAAATGAGCTCATGAAATTTATTTTATTAAATAAAGGAGGGCAAATTAGTTTAGATACACTCATACCACATAAAAAAGGAAGACAAATACAGTGGCAATAGCAATAAAAATAAAACTTACATCCCCAATGATTTTCGCTGTTACTGTTGGAACTGCACCTGATAAAGTAAAATACATATTTAGAATCTTATACAATTAAACATTAGCATTTAAAGTTGATTACTGGACAATAAATACAAAGTCTCTCATAGTAAAAATATGTATTACCTTAATTTTTAATTTAATTCGAGGGAAGACTAGCATATAAAGTATAATATGAGAAAAAGCGATTTGAAAATTCTGAAAACATTAACACTCCAGCAGCCCAGAGTTAGCCACCATTCTTAATATGAATGCATCAAATATATGAAAATGATCACTGATGGAAAAAAGATGAGAACCATTGCATTCACCTTAAAAAAGCTAGATAAATGTTTTCACATCAAGTCATACCTTGTAAAACGCTGTTAGAATTCACTGTGGGCTGAGCAGCAGGAGCACTTGCTAATGAGACTACATTAGCTATAACTGGAGTTGAATCTTTTCTTAGCGATGGGGGCCCTGCTGAAGTAGCTGACACCATGGAAATACTTGCTGATTAAAACAAACAAAAAATGTAAAACCTCTTGTAATTTGTATGCACATACACAAAAACCAAGATCTCAAGGAGATTACTGCATTTAAGTTAAATTCTATTGGAGCAGCCACTTCAGGACTAACAGGGTTCTTTTTCTGTTTTTTTAATTGGTAAAACTTAAAAGTATTCCATGTGCCTTTATCTTACTAACTATGCAGTTGGTATATTTAACAGGCCACATGATTTAGATTCTATGTCCTTTGTTATAGTCTCAAATCCTTTTCAAAAGAACTCAAGGTGTATATATCCGATTCTAAAACATTAAGTGCCATTCTTTCCCATAAAGTTCTTAAAGAGTTTATTTGATTCAATATGTTTAGAGAAAAGTAGAAGAACTCACTTTTACTGGGCTTTAATCTAAGGTGTTAATCAAAAAGGGACCTAAATGTTAATGTCATTTGAATAGAATGAAATTTATGTTTCATGGAATTATTAGTATTGTTTAATGTTCACAATCTGTAGAACAGTAGTTAGCCCCTCACAGTAATCAAAGATTAAAATTTAATTTTACCTGCATTGTTTTGTGAAGGTGGGTCACACATACTTTGCTGATTACAGAACATCAAGATACAAAGCAGGTTACAGAAATGTTTCATTTCTCCTCGCCATTTCAAGGACTCACTGAGTTTACCCTGTCGCTTACAACCATCACACTTGGCCATCTGAGTAAGAAATAAAATAGAGAAAAGGAGTAAAAAACAAATTATCTGTGGTCTGACAGAATGAAAGCAGGATACATGTAACAAGTGAGGGAATTAACTTAGAATTTAGGTCACAAAAGTGAGGGTTAACTATCCTAAAATGGTTACTATTTATCTATCAGTAATTATATTTATCAGTAATTTTATACTAAATGTTAAAAACGTCACACTTTTTTTTTTTTTTTTTTTTTGCTTTTTTGGTATGTGGGTAGCTCCCTGGCTGGGAATCAAACCTAGGCTGCAGCGCTGACAGTGCCAGCACCGAAGCCTTAAGCCACTACACCATCAGGGAACTCCCAAAAACGTCACACTATTGAAATGCCAATAAACAGTAATTCAAAAACAGTGAAATGACTAAGACCTATCTTCCTCAAAGATTTCAGAAGACAAATTCATTTTAAATAATAAATGAATAAAACCAATAAATGAATATAGTAAAGTCGCTGGATACAAAATCAATGTAAAAAAATCAACAGCATTCCTATATACAAACAATGAATCCACAGAAAAAGAAATGAGGGAGTCAATTCCCTTTGCTATCACAACAAAAAGAATGAAATACCTTAACATGTAACAAGTGAGGGAATTAACTTAACGAAGAATGTGACAGACTTATACACGGAAAAGTATAAGACAGTTTTGAAAGAAACTGAAACAGACCTTAAGAGATGGAAAAATATCCCATGTTCATGGATGGGAAGACTTAACATTGTTAAAATGGCCATTCTGCCTAAAGCAATCTACTGATTTAATGCAACACCCATCAAAATCCCACAATCATACTTTCGTGAAACAGATAAAAGAATTAGTAAATTTTTATGGAACCATAAAAGACCTCGAATTGCCAAAGCAATACTACATAAAAAGAATAAGGCTGGTGGCATTACATTTCCTGACTTCAATTTATATTACAAAGCATCAATAGTCAAAACAGCTTGGTACTGGCAGAAGAATAGAAATATAGACCAATGGAATAGAACTGAAAACCCGGAAATAAACCCACAACTATATGGACAAATAATTTTCGATAAAGGAACAAAAACATACAATGGGGAAAAGACAGCCTCTTTAGTAGGTGGTGCTGGGAAAACTGGAAAAACATATGCAGAAGAATGAAGTTGAGCTGTGAACTCTCTCCATATACAAAAATTAACTTGAAATGGATTAAAGACCTTCATATCACACCTGCAACAATAAACTGTATAGAAGAAAACATTGGTACTAAACTTATAGACCTAGGACTCAAGAAAGACTTCATGAACGTGACCTCAAAGGCAAGGGAAATAAAAGCAAAAATAAATGAATGGGATTATATCAAACTAAAAAGCTTCTGCACAGCAAAAGAAACCATCAAGTCAAAGAGACAGCCAACTGGAGAAAATATTTGCAAATAACACATCAGATAAGGGTCTAATATCTAAAATATATAAAAAACTAATAAGACTTAACAAAAAAACAACCCAATTGAAAAGTGGGCAGAAGAACTAAACAGACACTTCTCCCACGAAGAAATACAAATGGCCAGCAGACATATGACAAAATGCTCATCCTCATTAGCTATCAGGGAAATGCAAATCAAAACCACAATGAGATACCACCACACGCCTGTTAGAATGGCTGTTATCAACAAGACAAGGAATAACAAGTGCTGGAGAGGGTGTGGAGAAAAAGGAACTCTGGTACACTGCTGGTGGGAATGCAAACTGGTACAACCACTGTGGAAGGCAGTGTGGAGGTTCCTCAGAAAATTGGGAATGGAGTTACCATTTGACCCAGCAATCCCCCTTCTGGGGATCTACCCAAAAGACTTGAATGAAAACCTTTGTCCGCAAAGACTTATATACCCCAATGTTCATCACAGCACTGTTCACAGTGGCCAAAACATGGAAACAATCAAAATGCCCTGCGAGAGATGACTGGATAAAGAAGCTGTGGTACATATACACAATGGAATATTACTCAGCTATAAGAAAAGATGACATATTGCCATTTGCAACAAAATGGATGGACCTGGAGATCATCATGCTTAGTGAAATAAGCCAGACAGAAAAAACAAAGAACTGTATGACTTCACTCATATGCGGAATATAAAACTAAAAGCAACAGAGAGAAAAGAAATGAACAAACAACCAACCAACCCATGGACACAATCAATAGTTCAATGTTTATTTGGGAATGAGTGGGTTAGGGAGGGGAGAAATGGGAGGGGGTGGGAGAGGAGCGAGGGGAAGCTAAATATAAGGTGATAGAAAGAGAACTCACACTGGGTGGTGAACTTATTATAGAACAAGTTGACAATGTACTCTAGAATTGTATGCCTGAAACCTATGTAATCCTTGCTAACAGATGTCACCCCAATAAGTCTAACAATAAAAATGAATTAAAAATAAAATAAATAAATAAAACCATAATTTTGAATATTTTAATGTCTTAATGACTATATGGCTTCTACAAAGATATTAAAAACAAAAGGAATATAACTTCAGTGACATTAAAGTCTTCCAAAATCTTATTTTAATGTTGGTGGAAAACATAACACATTTAATACTTAAAAGTTTAGTGATTAAATTGTCCTTCATACTTCATCAAAGAATAAAAGAAGGAAATAACATATGTCCTAACTTGAAAAACCCAGGAATGTGAATTATATTTACCTGATAGAAGAGAACTGTGTATTTGGACATGCATTCTTCACAACAGAACTCTTCCACCTTCCCCCCCAAATTATTCTGTACCAATTTGGGAGATGTCTGTAAACAATAACTGCACATTTTACAGTGATTTCCCCAGAGTTTTGCCAAGTCATGCTTATAAAGCAATTTGCAACCTAAAAAAAAATCAGGAAAGGTAAAATTAACATTAGAGAGAAATATTAAGCCATCTCCATATTTAGTCCTAAAACAGATTTTGCACACTTGAGTCCTCACCAATTAGTAGATCAAGAAATCAATATAGAGGGTCAATACATTCATTTAGAAAAATACTATAGTGCATCAAGTACAGGAAAAGTCAACAAATAAAACTTGTTTTATTTGGTTATGTTATAATACACTGGGTCACAATGTGAAATGTATTTCTTCTTTTGTGTTCTGATAAAAAGGTTTGAAAGCAACTAGTCTAGTAGGCTAATCTTGTGCAGTTTCAGAATAAAACAAAACATTCTAAATATACAATATAATCATTTAGATAAAGAGGAATATCTACCTCATACAGGTTGTAATTCAGATCATTTATATTCAGAAATGTAATGACTGTTTAAAACAATAAAAGCATAATCTTAGGATGCTACCAAAATTTAAGGAGTTCTCTTTAGAAATAAGTGTTAGAAATAAAAGATCCCTATTGACCTAATAAAATTAAATATTTTCACATTACCACCATCTTCTCGAATATACTTTGAGGATATTTTCTTTCATTTTAACATTTATAAGATATGAAGGATTAGATCAGAAAAGAGTGAACTAAGTGTAAACAAAACAGTCGTTGGTGTTATACACAGAAGGTAAAACAGATAAACTTACATAGCAACAGCTTAAATCATCAACTACTTTTAAAGCAAATGATACGCTGAGTAATGTGTCTTTACCTTCACTACAGAATGACTTGTCAACACCTGAGAACCGCACAGTCTCCTTTACAATTTTCTCAATTTTACAATATTCACACATTGCCATTACATTATTTATTTTCTTATATTCATCAGAACAATTCTTGCCACAGAACTGAAACATTTTACCCTGGAAAGAAATAATCATTAAATACTAATTAAACATCTGGTTTACCTTACAGAAATCCTTATCCCCCTTATTTTCAAAGCAAATATTATAACTTGAGAGATGAAAGGCCAGAAATAATTTTACAGATAGACCAATTTACACTCAAACCCTTTGTTACGACCCTATACTTTACCTTATAGTCAAGAAGTTCTGGTTTTGTGCCAAAAAGACGATTACAGTGCTGACACTTAAGTTTTACAACACTTCGTGTGAACCCAACATGTTGAGATTGGGCAGCAAGACGCTGGAGACCAGCTGCGGCAGAGCTATTGATGGAGGTGGGAGAAACAGCAGAGGTGTTACCTCCTCCTGCTGACACTGTTGAACCTCTGGGGATGCTTACAATTACTTGGCCCTGAGACAAGGGTACTACTGAAGAATTCATTCCTGTTGGTTTGTTAAACAAATTCTGAAACAAACAAACAAACAAATAAACAAATGAAAAAGATCATTCTCATCACATTTGTTCAAATAAGTAAGTACTGTCTTAGTATGCCAAGCACAGTTCTAGGTACTTAAAACACGTTGTGAGCAGGCAAAACTCCCTGCCTTTGAGTAGCTTATATTGAATGGGGGTAGTGTTATTTGTATCCAAAAATTAAATAATTAATAATCTTCTTCAAAAATAATATCCTACCAATAGATAATCTGGGTGATAATAGTACTATTTAATTTTATAGAAGGCAGTTAAACAACATGCTTCCAAATACAGGATGAAGCAAAAAATTCAACTTTAAGAGGACTGTGATAGAAATTTAGGCAATCCAGGCACTAGCAAACATCTAATAAGTTTACATTACTATAGTACTTGACTGACTAACTGAAGAAAAGGAAGATTCCTGAAGCCATACCTGAAAAGCGACCACACAACTATAGCTGCAGAAGTTGCGTATACTTCCATCTGACATGGCAAGGTGATACTGTGGAATTGCTGAGGTTTTACAACTGTTACACTGAACTTGTACACCTCAGGAAATCAAAATAAAAACTAATGAGTCATATATACAAATGTACACAAATGAGAAGACAAATATTATACAACATATGGAAATTCACAGGCCAGGTGAAGTTGCAAGAACTGAAACTAAACTTAACCCCACCACATACAGACAAAAACTAACTTAGTATTAAAAATATTTTTTTAACCACACCACATACAGACAAAAATATTTTTTTAAAGTTGTCACTGTCTACCCTGAAACTTTAACCTAAATGAATCTTGAGATAAGTCAGGTGTGGATAAAGAAAATACATTAAAGAAATGATATAAAATTCTTTTGGTAAGTAGGAATGCACAAATAGGAAAGCAATAAATAAGCAATCAAGATAATAGGTGATATTTTACAACAAAGATCTGAAATATTTTAAATTTGCCTTAAAAATCAACTAAATTTGGACAAAAATCTATACTATAAAAACAAAGCAATAACCATAATTTTTAACTACTGTATTTATACAGTTTACAAAACCAGTATTACCTGCAGAAGTAACCATTTTAACTCTGTAAGCAGATAAGCAATTAACAGAACAGAAAAGCTCTGTCTTTCCCAAGCTATTGGTATTTTCAATCATTTCTGCTGAGGATCTCAATGATTTGCAAAGTGCACATGGTGTAATTTTGGCTGATTTCTATTAAGAGAATAAAATAACATTCATTTTTACCAAATTACAAGTAAATGCACAATTCTTTTAAATGTTTATACTTTGCATTGTTGAAATATTTTAAATTAGTGGCTTTCAAACTTTATAATTCTAAGAAATAAAATTTATAGAGAGACCCATTACACACACTTCTGAGATTTTGTGTTTGTGTATTATACAATGTGCCAAGTTCTATACACTTTCTCATTCTTACTTCATATAATCCTAAAAGAATTCCAGTGATATACATAGTATAATACTTATTTACAGATGAGAAAATGGACTTAGAGAATTAAACTGCTTTACTTCTAAATCCAAGTTCTTTCTCTACACCACAGTACATATTAGTGAGAAATTTAACAGGTATTGGCTAAGTTATAATACACAAATTAAAAATTAATTAGTTTCAACCTATTTCTCCTCTTGTGCAACATGAACCATCTTTCAATTGACTGAATCCACATAACTTAGTACTTGATACAGTATCAGGAAAACAGTCTTTTGGACAAAGATAAAGCACATGAAGATATTGTTGGGGTTTTTTTCCTCTGTGAGAGCAAAAACAAGTGTTTTTAAACAAAAGAATAAATAATGAAGCTATGCCTTTTTAATGTATTTAAACAAAAAAAATGGAAACACTCTATAATATTTAAAATTCCAAAATCATTGCAAAGTTTTAAGAACAATTTGAATAATTTCCCAATCAACAGCATTAAACTCATAAATTTTGGCAGAATGCATAAAAATTCACTATGCTAAGAAAAAGAATGATCAGCATATGCACTGAAACAGAAAGGCATAGTAAAATTTAAAATGTAAGAAGTTCTTACTATTCCTTTGGGTTTATCAATTTTAAAATCTAATTTTTGATCTAAATTTAGTACAAACAAAACTGCATATGACATCTGTCATAATAAGAATTCATCTAATTCATCTGCTATTAACTTCAACTCACAAATATATAACTCACATTTATTTTTTCCTATTTCATGAAGACAATGAAAAACCTTTTAAACATTTAAATGGTAAGATTTTTATTTCCTGAATTCCAATTTCAACCATTTGGATCTGATTTCAAGAATGCAACTTGGGTCTATCCTGTCAAATAAAAAAAGTGTATATATGTGTGTATACACTCATATGTATACCAAAATACATTTCAAAGATTATAGAGGTTATGCACCAAAAGGATAGAATACATTTCTCTGGGAGATGTATTATTTTTCTTCTTTGTGCTTTTTAATTTTCAAAATATTGTTCAAAAACATGAATCATATATGAAATTAAAAAACGACAGCCTAAAAACATTTCAAATGCATGAATAGAAATATATGCTACTTACAGACCTTTGTTACAAAGTTTTTAATAGGCATTCATTCAACAACTATTTAAATGTAAAAATACTAATTAGGCTAATAAGACCTTACTTTTTAACAGCATTATCGTAAATAATTTCCACCAAAAAATTTAGATACCTCTGACACGAACAAAGACACTGGGATTAAATGTAGTCATGTACCTGCTTATATGCTGTGACACATGATGAACTACAAAACTTCTTAGACTGTCCCTCTATCTGAAGCATGTGGCACTGTCCAGAGCCACTGTAACAGTAACCCCCACAGTTCTCACAACAGTTCATGGTGAGGTTGTTAGCAGAGCGAAATTTAGAGAAGCAGGCATCGCTGCAAAGTTTATGTACCACATTTTGGTAATTGACTTCATGTCGAATCTAAGAATTAAAAAAATAACATACAAACAACAAACAGAGACCATCAAAAACTATTCTTTAAGCACGAACCTTAGACTCCTCCCCTCAAAAACATAAAAAGATAACTTACAACAGCATTCTTCTGACACATGCTGCATTTAGTTGAAATGCTATTCGTATTTATGGTAACAACAGGTTTTCTTTTCAGTTCATATGTTGACAAACACGACTGACTGCAAAAATCTTTACTAATGGTGGTATTTTCAAACTGGGCACTGATCACATCCTTTGGATTTAAAATGTCTCTAAAAATGGTAACAAAGATAAAATAAGCCATAGTACAATTCATTTATTGTCCTTTTTGTGAGCTAAATAAAAGAGGCAATTATAGTGTAGGGAAGGGCACTGATATTTAAATCAGAAAACCTGGGTTTTCTTGGATAAGTTGATAAATTGTTTTGATCCTTAAGTTCTGCCCTTTAAAATGGACCTAATACAGACTTACTTCATAGAATTGTTCAAAGAATTAGTATACTATGTTTCCAGATTAAAAGAATATACATCAGTTATCACTCATCATCTCTAATAGGTAGAATTAATGGCAATTTTAATTTTATTCTTTAGGCTCTTCTGTATTTTCAAAATATTCATTAAAAATAGTATTATACTTGAAAATTTTGGAAACCACTATCTTCTAAAAGAATACATTTCAAACTATAGTGTATTATATATTCTAGCATAGTTATATAAAATTGAACATTGCCATATCTAAATAATTTAATTTGTAAGTATTAGTAGTAAAGGCAATGAAAATAAAAACCCTATTGATTAAGGCTTCCTACCACTTCACATCTTATGCCACCCACAAACCAGTCTTTCTACAGAGTAGTTTATCAGACAGTTTAAGTGTAAACCATTTTAAAACCAATTTTTAAAATATCTTGATGAAAATTTCTAAATAGTCTCTGTCCTATGAGTACACATAAACATAATAGTAAATAAACTATAATATTCATACCTGCATCTTAATCCATTTTCCATTTACAAAACAAAAAGTGCTGCTCCCTACTACATTCATTTAATTTCACATAAACACTGTTTTCAATGTGAAAATAAAAACTGTTCTTGGAGTTACTTGTAAACAGAACTTATCTCTAATGTTAATGTTAACAGAAATGTACATTATGATCAGTATTTAATAATAATTTTTCATGTGGTAAATTTCAAAGCACCAAACTTTGGGGGTAAGACTATCTTGGTGTAAATACTGCAGCTGCAAGCAGTGCTGGGGAGTATTTTCAAGGCCAATGGGAAATGGGTTGAACAGATTATACTAACAGACTACATTTTAGAAAAGATTATAAATATCTCCACTTCAATAGTAAACATAATGGAAAACATCACAAGAAATGCCTAATGTTGCACTACACTGCAATACATAATGATTTCATACATCATCTTTTATACTTAATAGCTCCAGACTACTCTTTCTGCTTTTTTGCCTTTACAGTTTTTAAATTTAGTTTTAATGTATTTCACGTATAGCTGTATTTATTGAGCAGCTGTATTGAGCCAGGCACAAACTAAACCCTGATATAGTACAAACATGAACTCAAAGAGCTCACAATATATTGGGATAAATAGATAAATGATAAATAAAATACCATGACAGAAGTATTCCTAAAATAACAAAGAGTAGTGCAATAAATTTGAAAAAGATATACTATAGAAATAGAAATGAAGAAACAATTATTTCAGACAGTGTGTGACATGAAAGGCGACCTAAAAGGTGACATGTGAGCTAGATCTTAAATGTCTTCTAAAAGGTTAAGGAGACAAGGGTTTGGGAGCAGCATGAATCAAGGCAATGGAAGTATAAAGGTAGGCATTTCTCCCTGCTCTTAGTATGCTTAGGGTCCAATGATATCACATCTTGTTATAGTAGATACATCATCTTGCTAGAATGAGATGGTACAGACAATCCTGAAACAGTTACTTCTTTGAGTGTGATTATAACAAAAAATCTGATCTTTCTATCATTATTAACAAAATCATTCTCCAAATTATCTCTTTTATGTAAGATGTGAAATATATTTTTAAATAACCAATCATTAGATCCCTATTAAGGAAACCTAAAAATTAAATGATCACTAACCAAAATATATCCAGTTTAAGTTAAACTCAAGATGCTAAGAGATATGGTTAATATAAGATTAAGAAAAATAAAATTTTATTTCAAATGGCCAATGAGTTTCTTTTTTTTCTTTTTCTTTTTCTTTTTCTTTTTTTTTTTTTTTTTTGGTATGTGGATAGTTCCCTGGCCGGGAATCGAACTTATGCCGCAGCACTAACAGCGCCAGCGACAAAGCCTTAAGCCACTACACCACCGGGAAACTCCCCAATGAGTTTCTTTCAACCTAAATGCTCCTGCTATATTTCTAATGATCTATAAAAAAACAGCAGTAGCTATCAGGAAGGAAACTTTTCTAGCTTCACCTATTTAAATTAAATTGAAATCCTTCTTACAAGGATTGACATACAAATTAAACCTGTTTAAATATATGGATCATCTAGGGGGAAGGGTGGTGCCAAAATTAACCAGCTAAGCGACAATAAGCAAATCTTTTAACTTCCTTGAATCTAATTTCCCTAAAGTACAATCCAATTCAACAATTTTATAATCAGATAACCAGATTATCCCAAACTCTGGTGATGACTGTAAGAAAGAGGGGAAAAAAGGGAAGGAAAGGTAAAGCAGTGAAAATGAGAGAAAAAATAATTCAGAAATTGAAATGGAATACAAGAAAAAATAAGACTGATCAGTGGTTGAGGACTGAGCAACAAGAGAAAAAGGTATTCTGTAAAATGAGAAGGGTGAGAAGGATGAAAAGGAAGGAAGACAAAATGAAAAAGAAAAGGCTGAGGTGACAGGCAGGTAAAGAGTACTTGAAAGAAGAACAGATAAAAGCAAATGAAAAAGAACAAGGGATTAAAAAAAGGATAATAGAATACATGAATGAAGAGGTGGAACAGTTAACAGACAAGAATGACAGCTGAAAAAGTGGAAAATTTATGGATAATCCCAAACATAACAAAGAAAAAAAATTCAATCTTGAAGAATAATTAAATTACATAAGATCAAGACAAAGATATAATATATAGGTAAAAATGATCTGTCTCCAAATAACATTAGGCAAACACTAGAGACCGAAGGGATATAATAAATTTAGATGAAAAGAATAACATATGTGGACAAGAATTTAAAACCACAGAAAGTGGGTACACATTTTAAAACTTCTGAGTTTTCTATCATTATTTTGAAATTCACTCATAAATCTCTGAAATCTTATTATTATGTAAGGAGAAATATCACTGAAATTTTAGGAAAGTGCCAATCCCTAAAGTAAGAATTCAAGAAACATAATAGGACATTATAATGTGAATTATTTCACTCCAAAATAGGAAATAGGGGGGAAAAAACCTATAAAAATTATAATTTAAGTTTATTTAATCTAGAATCTGATGAATATACCAGAATATAGAAATCAGACATGTGGTAATATTAAGTACTCATTTTTAAAAGTATGTTTCATAACTCAAAAAGCATAAAGAATGTCTATTTTTGTTAAATTAAACTTGAAACATAAAGGGATGTGCATGTGACTAACTTCCAGAAAAACATCTAACCATACTCAAATTTCTTTCAGAAGTCTGTTATCTATATATGCCTTTTTCCAGTTGAACCAAGAGAGGGCGCATCTTTTCAGACAGAGGAAGAGCAGCATTCATTTGAGGAACTATAAACACAAATATCTAAACTCATAAATCATGGTTTGAGTAGCTTAACAATAGAAACCAACGTGTTTCAAAACAAGAGCATTATACATCTTTTTTCTGACTTAAAGGTTCTATGAAACACCTCAAAAAACTTGCCAAAATTAGTTCATAGTATCAAAAATATCAGGGTGGCCATGTAAGGTCTAAGGTCATACTTTTTCTGTGATTAAAACTAAAATGTAAACTCTAAGGTAGTTTAGAGATATTTAAAAGATAAAAAAATATATACTTGAATTTATTTAAAGTTAAGAAAAGTATTCTAAATGAATTTCAATTACATAGTAGGAAACATAACTTTAAGTATTTTTGAATTTAAGTCCCTACTGAATACAGTTACAAGATAAAATATTATTATCATATAATACCACTAAAATGGTATAATTTTTATGTTATAAATCACCTCAACTAACAAGGATGCAAAAGTTGGTTTAGAAAATATCTCCTAATATATAAAAGGCACATTTAAAGTTAAAGGAAAGCTGAGCACTTAGTATCCAGAAAAAAATGAAAGCAACAACTTATTTGTTGGTACTAAAAAACATGGTATTTCTCAAAAAACACAGAAATATAGAAAATTAAACAAAATACAGATTAAAAACACAGTATCATAAAAGAAAGGAAACAAAGAAGATAATTGAGAATTCTGCTATACTTAGAGCAGCTTGAACAAGTTTTCTTGGTGGGAGGAGGTGGTAGGCGGGCAGGTGGAACTGTATATCCAGTGAGGCACAGTGTAGAGCAGAAAAGCTGTGTAGACCCTTTCCTCTGATAAGCAGTTTGCCCCTTCTGGAGGATTTTTTTGCAGCCAGAACAGGAAACTCGAACAGCTGTGGCTGGAACTGACGGAAGCATTTTATTCACCCCAGATGATGCCAGAGAAGGCTGAAATCCAGTAGTCAACTGTGGAGCTTTAAAAAAAATTGAAAGAAAAATGTTTTACTTTTTACCATGAATTTTAAGTATGCATGCTTTATCCTCTAGAACTGGTCTTGAAATCCAATACTAAATATGCAATGTACAACTAAAGCCATTCTAAATGGGCAGCGAGAACTGCCTCATCTACTGATACTAGTAGATACTTCTCACTCATATTGGTCAGAATAAATAAACATGATTCATTTATTCAGTTCTTTTTCTTACCAAGAGGACTGCCACTGACTGAAAACACCGCACTAATTTTCAGTTCCCCTTCTTGAGTTTTTTGCTGTTGGCCATGACTATACTCCTTAAAAAAAAAATGAAATAAGTAAATATGTAAGAAAGAAATACAATGTATATAAAGAAATCCAGACATTTAAGACATTTTACTATCACTATAAAAGGGGTGGAAATGTTTATTTACTATATTAACATTAAAGAAATAGCAGTAGCAAACAACAATTACAGTAACAGTATAAGTTTGTATGTTAAAAGAATAAAAAGCCAAAAAATAAAAGCAGCTATCTAATTAGCCTATAGTGCTACCAGGTATTTACAAATGATTTCTGATAATTATTATTACAGTATTTTAAGCTGCGGTTTATTATAAAAGTAATACACACGATACAAAATTTAGACAAGCAGAAATAAGAAAAACATTCTAATCATATTTCCATCACCTCAAAACAACCACTGTTATTCTGTTGGTATATTTCTTTCCAGTCTTTTCCCCTCCTGCATTCAGAGGTTTTATTTATTTACATGACTATAATTATACTGAATATACCATTGTTATAAAATCATTTTTGGATCATGTGAATCAACTGAGCATTTGCATATTATTATATATTACTCCAAAATAACTTCTAGTGGCTAAATATCAGTGTTTTTTAAGTTGGAATCCAAGAGTCCTTGAGGTCTATAAATATATTCTAAAGAGTCTGAGAATTCTAAAAGAATTATTTTTTAAAACTATCATTTTTTCAATGACTTTTTTAGTGAATGTAAACATATGTTAAGTCATGAATAACCACATATAACTGAGTATGCTAGAAGTTTTCAGTGCTGTTGCTTGCTTTTACAATTTTTCCATTGTGAAATCCCTAAGTGGTAGATTTAATTTTTATTTTAATTTATTGTTAATCATGCTGACATGTGCAAAACCCCACAAGACTTCTTATTCTTGGAATTCTCACTCTGACACACCCCCTTTTTGGTGGGAAGGGGTGTCTGTACATTACTCAAGCATGGAAATACTGATGTATTTTAATAGACACAGCAAATTACACAGGGAAGAGATTGGGGTGAAAAGTCAGTGAGGCACTTGCCTCAGGCACAAAATTAAAGCATCAAAAACCCCAGTAACGAGGTAATATTTTAATACAATATTTTTAAAATAAAAAAATGCGAAGATCCATGATGAACACAATACCAAAATTTTAAATAAATAAGAGCAAGACCAGTATTGCTAATTTTTCCTTTGGACTCAAGCTCCAATTGATGGTCCAGCATAGCACTGAGATTATATAACCTCAACCCAATAATGGTCCATTTGTTTCCATACATTTGGTATAATCAGTAATGCCATGGTGAACACCTCTGTGAATACTCCACTCTCATTTTTAGGATTAACACCTAAGGAAAAGATCTTCACAGTGGAATTTCTAGATAAAAAGTTACACAGTAAAGGTTCTTAATACACAATGACACATTGTTTTTTAAAAACTTCATTATATTTATTCTAGTAATTTGTGAAAAGCCATTTAAAAGTCTTTTCCCACTGGTGTTTCAATCTGCAAGCCTTTTCTTAATATCCATTTACTCAAAAGCATTATAATGTAACAATATTAACCCTCTATAGCATCTGCTATCAATTTTTTCTCATTATGTACTTTGAGTTAAAATTTTGTGCAGTGAAGTTGATTCCTTATATTTCTTACAAAGTTCTACTTTAGCAATAAAATTATAAGAAAGTGGTTTCATTGGTTATAATGCAGTCCTTTAATTCAGAGGTCAATAAACTTTATCTACTAAGAGCTAGATACTAAATACTTTCAACTTTGCAGGCCCTATCATCAGAACTACCCAACTCTGTCCTGGTAGAGCAAAAGCACCCAGAGATAACATGAATGAATGAATGTGGCAATGCTCCAATAAAACTTTATTTACAAAACAGTGTACAAAAACACAAAACCAAAACAGAAACACAAAGGGCACGCTGGATTTGGCCCACTACCGATAATATGCCAACCCCTGCTTTAAATCCTTCTGGGATTTATGTTTTTATTTTGATGTATGATAGGCATTTTTCTTTTTCTTTCTCTGAATAGCTGGTGTATTCCTTCCACTCACCACTAACATCAAATTCCTCAAAAAAAAAAAAAAAAAAAAAAAAAAAAAAGTCTCTTGTGGCAATCTATTCTGTATCATTATTAACCTCACTGATCTTAAGAAATCATACTATCCTAATAATTGTGGGATGTTTAACCACTTAACAGAGTTTGCCACTATTTTCTAGAACGTATGTATAATGTGTGTGTGCATGCCTATTCTTCAAAACATCAAAACCTATTGATACTTTCATAAGAATTATATTAAAACTATACCTTAATTAGGTATAACTGATACCTTAAATTTTTTAAAAAGTCTCACCATTCACTAAAGTTGTCTATTATCTAACACAAGTACATTTTAGTTGCTTTGCTGTAGAAGACTGTATCTTATCATACCATCTAATTGGGAAACAACTGATTTATAGAACACTGCTGTTTTGTATAACTAAAATTGAACTAGCTATCCACTAAACTTTCATGAATTCTACTAATTCTCCAATAAAGATCCTTACCAGCAAATGATGTTAATTTTGTCTCTCCTTTTCCATTATTTTTCTATTTCTTTAACATGTACTGGGTCGAAAATCCAACAAGTTAAATAATAATGCTGACATCAGTAATTTGTTCTTTCAGTAATTATTAACGGGAGGTTTCCATCACTTTACTTTTAAATTCAATGACTGTTATTAATCTGAAGTAGGTATTTCCTTACCAGGATCAAAAGAGTATCTATACAGCGGTTCTCAACCTGTGGGTCACGACCCCTTTGCGGGACAACCCTTTCACAGGGGTCACCTAAGACCATCAGAAAACACATATTTACGTGGACATATACTTATGCGGACCAATCACACATGTGTAGAGAGCAGCTACCAATAATTTTATGGTTGGGAGTCACCACAACATGAGGAACTGTATTAAAGGGTTGTGGCATTAGGAAGATTGAGAACCACTGATCTATTATAAGAAATGCATAGTGAATTACATGAGATGTCTTTTGGTATCTATATAGTCTTATCTGACCTGTTGGTGAAGTCATATATTAAAAGATTTTATAAGCGATTACTAGTGAACGGTGGGGGAAAAATTATTTTTTTATAGTATTGCTCATCCTGATATTCCTATTTTATATAGTATAATGTAAATTTCAATTTTAACAAGGTCTTTTTAATCTCAGAAAACTCCAAGAAAAAAACCCAATGCTCACTGGCACATTTTAATGGTCTCCCATCAGCTTTCTTTCTCACTGTTTGTGACAGTTACTCCAAACTTCTGATACATTCCTTAAGTCTCAAGTACCTACTACTTATGTAATAAAGTAAGTATGTATTTTAAGGATTCCGCTTATACACCCCATACTGCCTTCAAGGCAGAATCGTGTTTATATTAGTACCTCCCCACATAATGACTAAGTTAACAATTATTTAATAATAAATCAATGACTAATAACTTGAGAAGTAAAAATCTGATGACCCAAAAGCTTTCAGAAGCAAAAATAACAGGTGTCAAAACAAAACAAAATAATCCTTTACCAACACCTTTATCTTCCCTTTGTTTACTAAAAGGAAGATCCATATCAGTACCCCAAAAACAGTATTTTAAAAATGAAGAACTCAGTTCCTATACCCAGGACTAAAAAAAGGCAGGGGGGTGGGGGATGGTGGCTACTACATTCTGATTTCCAAGACTATAGGACTATTGTAACAATTAATTAATTTGCTTTACCATTCCAATACAGTTATTTCAATGAAAGGCTATAGATTAGCTGTCCTTTTATTATGAGCAAAAAGAAAAAAATCATGATTTTAATTTAGTATTTACTGGATTTCCAGCTTTTAGAATCTATAGAAAAGAGGAAAAGGAAAATGAGTTCTCTCGCTCTTTAAAGTTTCTCATTTAAAACCTTCTTTAGGCTTTTTTTCTTTTTTATGTGGATAGTTCCCTGGCCGGGAATCGAACCTAGGCCACAGCGCTGACAGCACCAGCAACGAAGCCTTAAGCCACTACACCACCAGGGAACTCCTAGACTTTTTTAAAAAAATCAAACAACTTTTATTTACAGAAAGATTGGTAGACAAATAATATTAAGACCATGATCATGGGCCCAGATTGGCTCCCTCCTGGCCATATGGCCTTGAATAACTAACTTAACCTCTACGCGCTTCAATTTCCTCATCTACAAATGAAGTTAGTATCATCTATTCTGGCATTCTGAAACAAGAGGATGAAACAACATAGTACATGTAAAAGCATCTATAACTATAAAGACTACAGAAAATATTATAGTGACATGCAATGGGATTTGAAGGAAGAAATGAAACTGGGAGGTCAAGTGATGTTATGCCAGTAACACAAACAGGATGACAACTGACCAATGCAGAATATCATAACTGAAGAAATAATCAGGAGCAAATAAATAGAAAAGGTGAAATTTATACACATTTCAATACCTTAATGATTTATATGGGAAAGAAAAGAAATTAAAACCCAAATGAATTTTGTAAAGAGAATTAGGGAGTGAGCTGAAAGCAAAATTACAAGTTAATCAAAGAGAAAAGCCAAGGGAGGTTTTGAACTGATGCCATGAGCTGAAGCTATGATCTTATTAAACCATGAGAAAAGCTACTTCTAGTAATTAAGGTTCAAAAGTAAAAGCTGACCATGCCTGTTAAATCTATCAGTATTTTATGAGAGTTAGGTTAACAGAACTGTTTTAGAGACTAAGAAAATAATATATTGAGGGGAAAAAAAAGAAAGTAATATACTGGAACTACATTTTGCAGTCTATGGGAAATAAATAAGAGTGATAACACATTAGGCAGTATTGAACAGCAAGAAATACAAACTTCCAATGGTCATGGGGAAGAAATACGTAAAAGAACAGGACAATGAAGAAAGGAGAGGGAAAGGAAGAAGGGAAAGGAAGAAGGGAAAGGGAGGGGGAAGAGAAAGGAGGGAGGGATGGGGGAGGGAAAGAAAAAGAAAGAACCAGGTATCTATAGTTTAATGAGATCTCCTGAGGGATTTCTCGAATTATTATCAAAAGTCAGGTCCTACAGGATTGGTGTGGCTGATTACAGAGAGGAATTCTCAGAGAAAATTAACTTTACCCACTTACATGCTGGGACTGCCTTATTATAGGGTCAGGGTAAAGAATGCTTCTACACACATTCCTGCTTGGTTCTCAAGAGTACAATCAATCAGGTGGTGAGTTTTTTGGGAACTCCTTCCTTGTAATCATGATGAAACTTCATATTCAGCATTTTATAACTTATTATTACACTTTGAATAGTGTATAAAAATATAGGTGTTTTTGTCCTGACAGTTCTATTCTATTAGTACTCTCTTGCCACTAGAACCTCTGATTATTTTCAGAAAAGTAATAAAAATAACCCTTCCTGATGTCCTCTTCCCTCTCGTCTTTGCTATTAACTGCCTTTTTGTCCCAAGGAAAGTGTCACTAGGATGAACTTTGATTCATTATGATTTCTTATGGATTTCCCATGTCCACAGTGGGTGTGTAAAGAGACAAGAGAGCTGCCCTGTATACACATACATGGTTGTAATCTTCTCAGGCATACACTGCCATATGAACATTTCTTTATTCCTAACTCAGATATTTAAGATCTCCATTTTGCCTGCTTCTATTAAATATACTTTTAATCTACCTTCTATTCAAATATTTTCACGTTCCTTCTCTACTGTCTTCTTTGTAGTCACTACACTAATACCCACCCACCTCTTACAGCTTTATCATCACTACCCTACACAGCTACCTTATACTGGACACCATGGAATTCTTGCTTAACTGAGCCTCAATCTGACTCCACAAATCACCTACATCTATCTACAAATCATCTATTCTACCTCCTTACTCTAAAACAGTGGTTCTCAAGAGCAGATGATTCTTTTCCCCAGGGGATATTTGGCTACCTCTAGAGACATTTTTGGGGGGCGGGGGGAGGATACTGCTACAAGAAATCTAGTAGGTAGAGGCCAAAGATTGCACTAAACATTCTGCAATCCACAGGATAGCTCCTCACAACAAGAATTATCGGCCCAAAAGTTAATAGTGCTGAAGTTGAGAACCCTGCTCAAACACATCAGAAAGAAAAAAAATCTGTTCCACAAAAGTCTCACATTCTCAAATCCCCTAATACATGAAGATATGGAAAGGAAAACTTTCTCCAGATCAACTGTCATTTCAGAGAAATTGTTAATTCATATTATTTTTACTTTCTCAGCCTCTGAATTCATGTAGTCTGTATAAAACACAGACTATCCTCAAATAATTGCTACTATTGTGTATTCATCACTTGTTCCTCTTCCTACATTCAAAGGATTACAGTACCTGATATAACTTTTTCTTCCATCCCCAACCACTGCAATGTCATTAACTGCATAGCTAACTTTGCTGACTTCAGAACTTCACAGTTACAGGGTCTCTATGACTTCTACCTCCACAGCAAGAATGAAATAGCAGAGCTCTAGCTTTACCCTTCTTCCTCACATCTCAAATTTGGAAATCTCCTATCACCCATCAAACCCTCCTTTACCTTCTACCCGCTGATCTAATGAACTAGTTTTTCAATCAATTAACCCTTCCAAAGATATCATGTCCATTATTCTCTCCTGAAAAACACTTAAATCCATACATAGGCTATACCTTATTAGCAGTAACTGCAAAAGGCAGTTGCCTTATATAAACTTAAAACCACAAACTCATAAACCTTCAGTCATGTCTGCCGTATCAATCTCTAATCCTTTAAGACTCACATTTTCCCTAATCCTGCACTAAAATTGTAAAAATCAGAGAACAGTGGTATTTAGGAACCAAGTGGATAAAGAGCCTTAATTACTACTGACAGAAAGTTTCATATAACTCCTTTTGATTCCTCAGCATTACTCTCACAATTCAAACTGCCTCAATCTTCATTAAGAGTCTCTTCTCACCCTGTCAACAAATCTCTTCACTCCTCAATCAAGAACTTCCTCTCTCAAATGAGTAATTCATGTGTGGAACAAAAAGAAGGGGGAAAAAAAAGGTGAAATGTTTACTTGAGCATTGTCAGGTTCATCTTTAATTTTGTCTAGTAGTCCCTGCTGTGGTGCCATTGCTTTGTCATACTCATCATCCAAAGGTTCTTCTTTAATTCTAATATTTGATGCAAAGGAATTCCCCAGTTCCGAACCAATGGATTCTTTATTGGCAAATGGATAGCTGGAATCCTAAAACACAATATAAAGGATTAATAAATACTCAGGTTTAAAATTTCCTCCTCTTCAGGTTGAATACCCAGAGAAAAACTCGCTGGAAATGGAAGAACTCTATGGATAGTCATTAGAGTCCCTATGCCTAATTGTATATGTGACATATGTCTAAATATTAAATACAAATAAAGAATCTAAGAGCTGAGGCTTCTCAGCACACCTCCAAAGATGTCTTTAAAAAAAAAAAAAAAATCAGTGCTCTACCTACTACATATAGTTACAGTTTGGAAAAGTGACATAAAGAAAACTTTGACACTTGCCACAGTTACAGTATTCTACATACACACTGAAAACTTACCCTAAAGTTTGTTTCTGGGGATTGTGGTAAATGGGTATGTAATGTTTCTTCAACTTGATTAGCTATTGAAGGAAAAACAAAACAAAACAAACACATGTATATGAATAACAAATCTTATAAAGAGTGACCTCAAAAGCTATTAATTTGATAATCACCTCTCTTTTCCAACGAAGATGCTCATTAGTGTGAAATGGGGCCCCATCCAAAAAAAAGACACACCCAACAGGTAGTTTCACTCAAAGTAAACTATGGGGTCCCACCTAACTTTTAGCCTTACCTCACACTTTTCCTTGCTCAAACCTAAATAAAGTGGTTATTTTATTCACTATGCTCTGAAAATCACTTGTTTGTTCTTTCCCAGTTCCCCTCTATCCATCCTAATTTTTATACAGTCTTCCAGACCCAGCCCTGTTCAAAATTCATCTATAAATCCTTCGTTAGCCAGTAAGTTAAAAATAATCTCGAAGAATACCTAAAATTGTCACAGTTATGTGAAAGAAATCTTCCTTTACTGCCTTATGACAAATTCTTACATCATTATCTTTAATTACAAATTAAACCTTATACTGTTCAACTGCTCACTGACACTTCTACTACTTGTTTTGTCCCTCCTACTTACTCCTAGACACGACCCTTGAGGATAAGTACCCTCATAATTTTCAATATCCCTAACAGGGGATACTGAAAATATTCATTGAATTATATTAAAAAATACAGTATACCTTTGTACAGCCTGCTACATAATACTTAAATTAATTGTTCTTGTTAACAATACTGATTTATACTTTCTACCATATTTTTCCTAGCACAGAAGAAATTCAAGGTTGATCAATTATACCTTACTTTTCTTTACATCTACTGAACATTTATTGAAATAATCACTATTTTCACTATATCAGGTTAGGCCCCAAGAATACGAAGATGAATAAGATATAATCTGACCCTTAATAAACTCCTACACTAGCAGGTAATACAAAAACAAATACAGAACGGTAATACTGTGTGATAAATACTATAAATAATGAGGCATGAACAAAATGCTATGGAAATATAGATAAGAAAACAATTCATTCTTGATGTAGAGTGTTAGGGATGACTACAGAGTAGAAGAGGTTTATGAGTTAGGCATTGTTGGATAAGAAGTACTTTTACTGGCATATACAGAAAGAGAGAAAATGACATGCAGGCAAATGGAATAGTAAGAGAAAAGGCATGAAGAAAATATATGATATATTCAAGAATGGAACTAAACCTAAAGTACAAAGTATACTGAGCAAAGAGGTTCAAGAGGAGCCTCAAGAAACTTTAAAATCATAAAACAAAAATGCTACCAAAAAGGAAAACCCTTCCTAATTTGGACTAATTGGTGGGACAGCAGTTTGAATTAGTGCTTACAGCACAAAGAAGTTAAATCCAACTTCAGGTTCCAATGTTCAACCAAAGAAAATGAACAGGTGATTCGTGTATCTTGCCTTCTCATCAAAATATTGCAACGAGGGGAGGGAGAAATGAGGTTTAGAGCTATTTTTCAACCATTTTTACCATTACCAAAAGTTACTGGGAGAAATTCAGTCACTCTGCAAAGAACAAGGATAAAAGAAAAATGACAAGCTTACAATGAATTTAACTGTTCATACTAAGCTTAGCATCAGAATTAATAAATGCTATATTATTATCAATATGTTATTTATTGTGTTATGGCTCTAGTCCAACAAGTATTACCTGCTTTATCAAAAAAACTGCTTTTCAACCTTGAATCCAACTCTTTATGGGGTTTATCCAACCGTTTTTCACGTTCATAAGTTAGGTCTCTATTTTTCTCCTTTCCAGAAAATGTCTCTTTGCTGTTTTCTCTTACTAGACTAAAATCTTTCCGTATTGATTTAAAGACAGAAACCTGATCAAACTGTTTAGGAAAGTCTTTTTTTAATTTATTTTGAATCTGTATTTCACTTTCATTGTCTGATTCATGCTGTGTGACTCTTCTCTCTACTTCCAAGCTATCATCAGTATGAATTGAAGAAACAAGATTGTCCTTTGAACTAAAATCCTGTTCATCCTCATTGTCACTACCAACGACTGGAATTCCTGCAAGATCCCCAGAGTTCAAAAAATAATCATCTTCATCCAGCAATGAATTTTCAGATCCTGTTTGATTCGGCACTCCATAAGACATGCTGTCAAGGGTAGGAGTTAAGTTGTGGTCTATATCTTCAGACATTTCTGTATCCATGATACCACCACCTTAAAAAGTAAAATACTGTTTAGACAAATGATAGTACTAAAGTTGACCACATTTACAAGGTCTGTCTGGTATTTAATCAAATATTTATATTTTTCTTTCCAAACAAAGTATAAATAATACTGAAGTATTCAATTAACACTCTGAATTATGTGTGACAGATATGACTATCCCTATTTGACAGATAAGAAAACAGGGACTTAAAAGTTGAGAAACTATTCTGGTTTAGAAAGAAAGGCAATGAGATATAGAAGAAAGTACCAACTTCAGAATCAGACATATCTGTGTTGGAATCACAGCATGATCAATGAAAATCTAGGTTAACACTGAGAAGTAAACCCTCAGGTTTCTTTACCTATACAACAATATTAATACTCACCTTGGAGATTAATTTATGGTGAGGATTGATGATAATGTATATAAAGGGCCTACTACCAGAGTGACTGACACATAAAAGGGAATATAAAAGTGGTAACTATATTATAGTGACTCTTCTTGATATTAGAACTCAGGTTTCTGGTCTGAGAGTCCCAATTTCTCTGCACTAACTCTAATAAACACAGCAGTTAATGTTCACAATGGTTAAATATTTAAACATAAAAATAAAATTTATCCAAGTCAGGATAAATTTAAAAACTGTTTACTGTTTAAAACTACATGCTCAAGTCTCTCATTCCAACAAAATAAAACAAAGCAAAGCAAAGCAAAACAAAAAATCTTCCAGCCTTGTTATTTTTCCTCTCATTCACTTTTACTTCACCCAAAAGAAAGTCTACATTGGTTTGTTTGCATTTCATCTTAATCCTATGAACTGCAATCTGGTTCCCAATTTTACATTGGAAATGCTCTCATTAAGATCATCAATGAACTTCTCTAATGATCAAATCCAGTAGGCTGTGTGTGCCATACCCCTTATGTAACAAAACCTTCCTGAATAAAATTTCTTTGATTTCTTTGACGCTGTATTTCTTCCTACCTTTCTAATTAGCCTATTAATTTGTTTCATACTCCTCTTACTTTATGCACTCAATATTAGCTTTCCTCCAAGATTCTAATTCTCTTCTCATTTTATACACTCAGATAACTATTTTAATCACAACAGTTTTGACTTTTGTTGTTAATTTCTTAAGCACTTTAGCTCAGACCAAGGGTGTCCAATCTTCTGGCTTCCCTGGGCCACATTGGAAGAACTGTCTTGGGTCACACATAAAATACACCAACACTAACAACAGCTGATGAGCTTTAAAAAAAAAAAAAAGGTCCATGTATAATTTTCATAATGTTTTAATAAAGTTTACAAATTTGTTGGACCACATTCAAAGCTGTCCCGGGCCACATGTAATCCACAGGTTAGACAAGCCTGACTTAGCCTTATACCTTTCTTTCAAGATTTAGATGGCTATATTCTTACAGTTCCCTTTGGGATCTCGAACTTATTACCTCTAAAACCAAACTCATCATGTTCCCATTCCAAGCATACTCTTCTTATAGTTCCCTCACTTGATTAATAGCATCACCAAATCAGCTAAAGAAAGAAAAAGAGAAGCACTCCAATTCTCCTTCCCCCTGGACAAATTCAAATCAATCTCCCCCACTTGGCACCATTTCAACACCCAGCTCTTCTGTGGACAATGTACTAACTCAATCCACATGATTATCTAGGAAGCAATCATATTCTTACAAACCCTACCCCCAAACCACATTTAATTGGTCCATGAGCAGCCAAACTGGAAACAATAAAAACACAGAGTGAAGCAAACACTAAAAGTATTAGTGGCACCAATAGCATTTCTTTTATTTGTCCCTGAAGCCCAGATGAAACCTTCAAATGTGGTTGGGTCTTCAAATCATTCCTGGATTCCATTATCGAGGATAAATTCTTATTTAAGTTCATTTGGTTGGATTATTACTTATAATCAAGTCCCAATTGATAAAAGGTCCAAATGAAAGCTTTCTTGAAGTTGCCCTCCTCCATACGCCATAAAATCAACGGAATTACCTTTCTAAACCATAAATCTTTCCATATTATACATTCCCTTGAAATCCTTCAACAGCTCCCCAGTGCCTAAAGTATTCATTCATTCAGCACATATTTATTAGGAAACCACTCTTTGCTAAGTACTGTGATAAATTCTAGGGATAAAATAATGAAAAAGATAACTGTTTCTCCTCTCCTCACGGAATCAGAAAAACAAATAGAGGAAATAATCAAATTAGAAAATCACCATTTTTATTTAACTAAATAATAATCAATTCAAAATACATGCTAAAATCTTAGGAATATCTCCAACCAATTTTCACACAGTATGCCACAGAGAGAGAAGTAGGGAGGGATGAGAAAGCATGCACAGTATTACAGATATTCATTGTACTATTCTTCCCATTGTTCTATTTATTTGAAAAGTCTAATAATAATAAAAAGGGAGAAAATATAAGTAAAAAAGCAGGATGTTAACACATACACAGAGTCTGATAAATCTACCAGACTGTAAGCAACTGAAGTTCAGGGTCAGAGCCTTCTCTATACAGGTTTATCCTTAATACCCAACCACATAGCATGTGCTCCATAACTATTTTGTGAATGGAAAGAATAAGAATTTCATGTGTTCAGCAGTTTAATCTAAGTTCCATAGTATATGAGAAATCAATACTAAAAAGTAATATTGCAACCTTCAAAATCTCTACATTTAAATTCAAGACACGGTATTGGGAGAAAAGGGTAGCCACATGTAAACATTGGCTCCCTGACTCATGCCAAAATAACTGCCAGCTGTATTTAAGGTTTAGACATAAAAATTAAAACAGTAATAATAGAAAACCTTGGAAGAATTATTTTTAAGGTTTAAAGTAGGGGAAAGCCTTTCTTATGACAACACAAAATCCAGTATAAATTTATTGAATAAAAAACATAGACGGGTGCCCGCTTTATTGGGGTGATCACTTCGTAAGTTATATAAATGTCTAATCACTATGTTGTACACCTGAAACTAATACAATACTGCATATCAATAGTAATTAATAAAACAATTTAAAAAGACACAAAGTGGGAGCTCCCTGGTAGTGCAGTGGCTAAGGCTTCAACGCTGTCAACGCTGTGGCCTGGGTTCGATTCCCAGCCAGGGAAATTATCCACATAATAAATAAATAAATAAATAAAATAAGAGGACACAACGAAAATAAAATGTAAAAAAAGAATAAAAGATCAAATGTGACTAAAAAATTCCCAGAGAACACAAATCAAACCAAAAGATTCATAAACTGGTTAAAAAGATTGCACTGCACTTTGTATGACAAAAGGTCATTTCCCTCATGTACAGAACTCTTATAGTTCAATAAAGATACAAACAACCAAATGCATAAAAGCAAAGGATTTAAACAATCATTTCATAGGAAAGGAAACACTAAGGTTGAATCTTGCTCATAAGCAAAATGCGAATAAATAATGCAATGAGATACCATGTTCACATAGCAGGTTTGTAATAATAAAAGGTTTTGATAACAGCCTGGCCACTATGCTATAGGTCAAAGCTGCCAAACTATGCCCATGGCCAAAAACTATTTTTAAAAGTTTGTGCCACAGACCATATGTGAGCTGCAAAGCCTAAAATATTTACTGTTAGGTCCTTAACAGGAAGTGTGAACTGGTATAATCAAATTAAAGAGCAACCAGGCAATATTTATAATACTTTAAACATACATACCTCTTTAACCAGCAATTCAAATAGTAAGAATTTATCCTATCGGTATAATCTCAAAAGAGATCTATGAAAAAGAACATTTATAGCAACAAAAGACTGGAAATAGCCTCTGTTCATCAGTGAGGCTAAACTAATTACAGTACATACTTATAATGGAATATTATATAATTGTTAAAAAGAATGAGGCAGCTTTATTTAAGTTCTCAAGGTTGATTACGTATATCAAAGCGAGGAAGAATATACATACATGTTACACTATCACTGCGGTATTTTTTAAAAATTATGTGTATGTGTAATGCTTTATGCATAAAATAGTGATCCTCTCAAGAAAAAGAACTGGGTTGGTGGAAGACAGAAATACTTTCCAAAGCATACTCTTTTGTATCTTTGAGCTCTGGCACACACGCATCTATCGTCTATTAAAAACAATTTTTATGGAGGAGGAGCAACAAAATGGTGGTGTGAGAGGAACCTCTGAAAAACTTCCCTAGAACTTACAACTAACAAAACATCCATAACTCAACTAAAGACCCTCTACACAATGCACAATCAGATAAGAAACCAGCTCATCGCACTGAAGTACCTGCAGATGGGCAGAAGGTTGAAGAAGGAGAAATAAAAGGGGAAGTGCAGAGACGCAGGCTGCGCACGGGTCCCCGCTTAGAATTCTACTGCTAGAGTAGGGAGGAGGAAAAAGGTGGGAAAGAGCATTCCAGGAGGTACAAGGGACAGAGGAAAGGAGGCCCAGAGGTGGAGGCATGAAAGAGAGCAACCAGACCTCACTCTGGCCCCCCAGGAAGTGCAGACCTGTAGGCAGCAGGCAGCAGCCCAACTTCATTCTGGTTCCAAGAGGAGGGGGAACAACCGCACCTGCCAGGAAAGAGAAGGAGAGAGGGGACTGCACACGCATTTCTCAGTCCATGACCAGCACAGTCTGAAACACCTGCATATAGGACAGCTGACCCCAAGGCTCAGGGAAGAGTCCTCTGGGCAAACCAAGAACAGAAAGGCATAATTACAACCAAACTACCTGCACAACCCGGAAGCCCCAAAAAGAAAACAAAGCCATGAATGTCCCTCCCCCAAAGACCTCTGCCTGCCCAGTACCAGTCACGAATATCAAAGAAACTGCAGCACAGAGTATCCAGAGAGGCTGCCAAAAATGAAAAACCACATAAAGGGAGCTCAAAATAAAACGTTAACAAGAAGACAAAAAACTAAGAGATGGGGGCAGATGACCCATCAGAAACAGAGCTCAAAGCAATGATTATAAAAATGCTTAAGAAACTTAATGATAACTTCAACAGAAAGATACCAAGCATAAAGGAAGACATACAAACTATTATAAAGAACCAGATAATGATTACATTAACTGAAATAAAGAACGGCATAAAAGTCACCAAACTATGTGAAGCAGAAGCACAAAGCAGTGATTTACAAGAAAAACTGCAGAAAACACCCAATCAGAACAACAAATAGAAAAAAAGAATCCAAAAAAAGGAGAATGGTTTGAGATTCCTCTGGGACAACATTAACCATAAAAACATTCACATCATAGGCCTACCAGAAGGTGCAGAGAAAAAGAAATCAAGGACTTGGGAGTTCCCTGGTGGTGTAGTGGCTTAAGGCTTCGGTGCTGGCGCTGTCAACGCTGCAGCCTGGGTTCGATTCCCAGCCAGGGAACTACCCACATACAAAACAACAACAACAACAAAAAAAAAAAAATCAAGAACTTATTTGAAGAAATAATGACTGAAAATATCCCTAGACTGGTAACAGAAATAAACATACAAGCCCAGGAAGCAGAGTCCCAAACAAGATAATCCCAAAGAGGATCACATCATAATTGAAATGGCAAAAGTTAAATAAAGAGAAAATTCTAAAAGCAGCAAGAGAAATGAAAGTAGTAACTTATAAGGGACACCCATTAGACTCTCAGCTGATTTCTCATGAGAAACTTTACAGGCCAGAAGGGAATTGCAGAAAATATTCAACGTGATGAAAACCAAGGATCTACAACCTAGAATAATGCATCCAGCAAAGCTAGCATTCAAAATTAAAGGGCAGATAAAGAGTGTCTCAGATAAGAAAAAGCTAAAGGAATTCCTCACCACCAAATCAGTACTACAAGGGATGTTAAGAGGAACTTCTTTAAGATAGAAGGAGGAATGAAAGAGTGGAAAAAGTAAGGGAAAGGGATGGAGAAGTTTAGTTTGATTCTTACAAGGCAATAATCAAAGAGATATATAGAGTATAACATGGGAATATAGTCAAAAGGGCTGCAGTAACTGTATGTGGTGTCAGATGTGTACTAGATTTGTTGGAGTGATGGGAGGAGAGCTGGAGGCGTGGAGGAAAAAGAAAAAATCAAGAATTAAAAATTCATTGTCACAGAATAGTCACAGGAATATAAAATGCAGCACAGGGCATATAGTCAACAACATTGTAATAATTATGTATGTTGTCACAGGGGAGAACCAGATGTCATCTGAATGAGGATAGGATTTAGTAAGTTATATAAATGACTCATCACTGTGCTGTACACCTGAAATCATCATATTGTATGTAATGCAATTAAAAAAAAAATTTATCCTTATTTGAGAATGCACTTGACATTTAAAGCTTTTTCCAGAGATAGCAATTTCTAACAAATCATCTAATTTAAATTTGCAATTTTGCTAGTTTATCACACAATAAACATGTAGGCTGAATAAAATCTTATGAGGTTAAAATATAAGTATGAGTATATTTTTATATTTAAAATTAACTGGAACATAAGTCTACTCATCCTTGTGGACCATGTAATCAAACAAATGAAACAGCTTCTGATTCTCAAAACCTGGATTTACAGAGCAATATACAACAATACATTATATGTGGATATTGTAACAGCTAGCAAAACACTCGAAAGCAAAATTTTCTCATGGAAGATTCCTAGCTGTTAGAACATGCTTGGTATATCTGAGAAAAAGCAAGGATCATATGGCTAAAATTGAACGAGTGAGAGGAAGAGAGCTAAAAAATGACAAGAGAGAAAAGGCCATAGAATAGGTCCATTAGGAATCAGCAGACCACAGGGGGAAAATGCAATATATTTAAATGTGAAAGGAAGTAATTAACAGATCTGGTGAGGGATTAACATGATTTATGTTTTGCAACAATTGCCCTAGCTTCTGTATGACTACTGAAAAGCTGTTAAATGTAACAGAGTAAAGAACAGAAGTAGGAAGACCATTTAAGAGGTTACTATAATAACCTAAGAAAAAATTGGTGTCTAAGACCAAGATAGCAATGGTGAATATAAGAAGTAGTAGACAGATTTTGGGTATATTTCGAAGATAGAGGCATTTCCAGATACCTGAGAAACTGGATATGAACAAAAGTCAAGGATAACACAACAGGTGGCAATTTCTTGAGATGAGAACACTAAGGGACAACAGACTGAAAGAGATAGGAACTTCTAACTTGACAAGAGCTTTATCAGGGGAAAAATGAATGCACAGCTAGAGTGGAGTGATGCAAATAGAGACTGAGAGAACTTGGGAACCTTAAGTACAGACATTCTTTAGAGAAGTTTAGCTCTAAATTAATCCATTTCCCATTTAGAAAAAAAAAAGTGCAGCTCACTGTCCCGTTCATTCAATTTTACATAAACATGCTGTTTGAGGCTGAAGCAAATCAATGTCAAAATAAAATATAAAAACTTCTTGGAGTTACTGCTAAACAGACCTTGTCTCTAATCCTAATATAACAGAAATGTATATTATGATCAGTATTTAGTAATTTTTTTCACGTGTAGAAATGCTACGTTTTGTAGGATTTGACATTTTCAGCAATTGAGAATTATTTTGTAAATGAAAATACCACTACTAAAAACAGAACGCTATAAATAAAATGATGTCATTTGTTTCCAAAGTCCAAGAGCAACACAAAAATAATAAAAGCGAGACATTTCCTGGCAAACTTTTGGGGTAAGGTTAGGACTGTAATCTGTGAGTTATCTCAGGGCAAATGCTGCAGCTGCAAGCACTGCTGGCGAGTATTCTTGGGGCAAACAGGAAAAGGGTTAAAAAAAAAATGAGCAGAAAATGAACTAAAATTTGAAGTCAAGCATTTTTTTACTTCATATCTTTGCCTTGTTTTCTCTGTTGGTTATTTTTTTGTGAGATTTATTTTTTAAAGATGGAGACTATTACAGCTTGTGGTATGTTCATGGGAATGATCCAATAAAGAAGGAACAATCAATGAATTCAGAAGGAAAATCTTGGTGCAACAGGGGATGTGATCAGTACATAAACTCTCTGTAAAAGAATGAAAGGAAAACAAGGATTAAATGCAGGTAGGTTATTATTTTCTAAACAATTTAAGTACAATATTTGTGTTTGATAATAAAAGTTAATTTCATGATGCCAAGTTAACTTTTCCTCCTTGTCCTTCTGCTTAGTCCTTGCTTTAGTGGCATACTGGTATTTCTATCTGATACCCAATAATCATTTCAAGGTATTACACAACCACTAACTAAGGAGCCCAATTTTCACATAAATGAAGATTGAAGAAGGGTTGTTGGTTACTTTCATTGTTAATATTTTACTTAATTCCTCCCATACATTTTTGGTTTTAATCAAAGCATAATTTTCAGAAATAAAGTAGTATCAGTTGTAACTTTAGAAATTACGGTTCTCTAACAATTCTCTGAAGTTGCTTTTTTCTTTCATATAAAGGAATTAAAGAATCGAAAGCAAAGAAAACACAAACTCCAAAGACTGCATAAACAAAGAAGCATAAAAATGAGATAATCTTGGTTCATTTTAAATAAAAATTTAATTAGTACTTTGTTTCATCATTGAAATGTTTCTAAGAGATAATGTGCTATTCAATAAAACAATTACCTAAATAATAAAAGCCTCTTTAAACTATAAAATAAGGAATCACCAGTGGTTGAAAACAATCTTCAGATTCAAATCCAACCTTTTCTCAGATGAATTTTTTCCACAAAACCCTCCCCCTAATGGTCAAAAAGACCCTTAAATGTTCTACCAACAAAAATAAACCACTGAATGCTCTACCAAACCAGACACGAACCATTTACTTAAATAGAATCAATCACCAACAATATATGCTAAGTACTAATGAAGATGAATAGTTAAGTTTTCTTGGGGAGTTCTGACGAAAGATTACAGCACTTTTTCTTGTTTTCATTTAAATGTGTTATTATGTTGGAACTATTAAAATATGTCACTGTTTACACATTCAATGAAGTGAGATGAGACTCATAGGTGAGATTCATAGAACTTAATTTTCACTAAATTTTGCTTTTATTTATTCACACGGGGGGAAAACAGTTTGAAACCAGGGGACTATTCAGAACAATTAAATGTTATGACTTACCAAAATGTGATTAACAAATATTGGCACTTGAAACACCTCTGATAAAAATTAGTTACATTTCACCTATTTCAATAGTTTACTTGTGCACTATTAAGAATACAAAATATTATTTTAAAGCACATTATAAAATATCTAATAAAAAGTAACCATTTATGCATAACTATGATGAGAAAGAGTTTACATTTTTGAATGTTCAATATTTATAATGTTCTGAAAAAAAATGATCAAGAAGAGCAGAGATATCTCTAAAATGGTAAGTTCAATATGCAAAACTACCCAGGGTCTATTAAAACTGAAGCACATACCTAGAACAGAATGTTGTCCATTTTAATGGATGAAAACATGGGTATGTTTTTATAATATTTCAGTATTTCAGAGAGTATACTACTTTTGTAAGCAGAATAAAATGAAAATTTAACCAAGTAATTTTTTTTTTTTTTTTTTTGGTTGGAGCCCTGAGTGGGGATCAAACTCAGGCCGTGGCAGTGAGAGCGCTGAAGCCTAGCTACTACACCACCAGGGAACCCCCATCAAAGTAATAATTTTTAAAAGTGATTTATGCAAATAATTGCAGGAGCACAATGCCACCTAAGAGATACAGGAAGACAAGTCCAACTATGTCCCAATTTACAGTTCCACAACATTCCTACTATTATTCCTTCTAAGTCCAAAATTTCTATAACATAGTTATGCTATTTATAAAATGAAACTTAACCCTTTTGATTCAGATAAACAAGGATCTGTTCAAGTCCTAAACTTAGGGTTTTATCCCACCCCTTATAATGTAATGTTAAAATAATCATTTTTTTTAAGGGCTTTAAAACTGTAGAAACATTAAACTTGTCCTTTGCCCTCTCAATGGCATCAGTAAACTTGTAAAAACATCTCTTTGCTACTCTCATGCGCTCATTAAACACAAGAAACACCAATTCTACTGCATAGCTCATATTATCTTAAACATTGGTCAATAGTTTCTTCAACACAGAAAAAAAATTCTACTTGAACAACTTTATCTATAATAGGGGTTGGTAAACTACAGCCCTTGACCAAGGGATGACCCTTGAGCTAAGAATAGTTTTAATATTTTTTAAAATAACAGAAGAGAAAAGAAGACAAAAGAAAAAGGGAGAGGAGGAAAAGAATATATAAGAAAACCTATTTGTTGACCACACCCAAGAGAGCCTAAAAGTTTACCAACTAGGCCCTTTACAGAAAAGTTTACTGACTCCTGACCTACAGTAGTATTGCTAATTGTAGGTCACACAGTACCATTTGCATTGTGCTAGAAACACTCATTGAGCTAAACAGGCCTAGAAAACTCCTTAAGAAAATTATTTGTCTCACTACTATTTCTGAGTTAAATCCAAAATTATTTGTAACCTCGAATTGTAAATTAGGCACTAGCTACAATCTACTGATCATAAAACTCCACTTCTAGTCATCGCAAAGTATTGGTACCAGAAAAACCAGACAAAATATATGAAACAAATATATTCAGAGTATGGGCAAAAAGCAACCCAAGGCTGTGATCTCTGAGAAAATGGGAACAAATGAGGTGACTGACCTTGGCTTTCTGCCTGGGAACATTTATCAAACCCCATTACAGAGAGAAAAAGTCAAGTTGAGCACACTAGTCTCAGTAAACTAAGGAGACAAGACAATGGAGAAAGCTGAAACAGCTGGTATAATATTACCAGGACAGATTACCAAAGAAAGAGCACTAGAAATTATCTGGTTGAACAATAAGATAATGAGATAGTGAGGGAGGTTATGCTTGTATAAGGTAATGGGAACTCTGTGTAGTCCACTCAATTTTACTGTGAACCTAAAAATGTTCTAAACATGAAAGCCCATTTTTAAAAAAGAAAGAGACCTTGTCAAATACCTGAGAGAATGAGTGAATGCCTATGAAAAGTCACACGTAAGGAATCCTACTAAACTAACTCCAAAGTAAAGTCAACCCTAAAGCTGCGCTAACAAGGTTTTTAAAAAAGTCTCAAAAAGATCAAGGTGACCCAAAGCAAACTGCCTCTCAAGAGTAAAATTCAACACTCCTTAAAAGAAGAAAATATAATGACACAAGCAATGTAACATTAATAATATCCAGCATCCAATAAAAAATTATCACACATTTGAAAAAGCAGGGCCTAAGAGCCTTAACCAGGAGAGAAATAGCCAACAGAAATGGGACTGGAAATAATAGAAATGACAGAATTACACTTAGCACATAAGATTTTAAAAGTTATAAATAAGTACAAAGACTTAAAGAAAAGCATGAACTTGTTGAGGAGAAAAGGAGAAACTATGTTTTTTTATTTTTAAAAAAAGAACTTCTAGCTTTCCAGACCTACTGGATCAGGAGCAGCCTTCATGGGAACTGACATCCACCACAACAAAGACTGAAAGGTTCAGTGCAAGGAGCCTAAGAGCCAAGACATCTACATAAGGCTTGTTGGTCAAGCTATACAGGATTCTGGCCAGACGAACCAACTCCACTTTCAACCAGGTGGTGCTAAAGCGGTTCATCATGAGTCACACCAACCCGCTGCCTTTGTCTCTTTCCCAGATGATCCAAAAGATGAAGCTTCCTGGCCAGGAGGGCAAAACCACTGTGGTTGTAGGAATTATAACCAATAATATGTGTGTCCAGGAGGTCACCAATCTGAAGGTATGTGCGCTCTGTGTGAGCAGCCATGCCCAGGAGCCACATCCTCAAGGCCAGGGGCAAGATCCTCACCATCTGGCCCTGGATGCCCCCAAAGGCTGTGGCACCATCCTGCTCTCTGGTCCTTGCAAGGGCAGAGGTGTACAGACATTTTGGCAAGGCTCCTAGAACCCCACAGAGCCAGACCAAACCCTATGTGCGCTCTAAGGGCCATAAGTTCGAGTATGTCAGAGACCAAAGGGCCAGCTGTGACTGCAAAACTAACCCCAGATTCTGTCTTATTATTAAAAAGTTGTTTATGCTGACAAAAACAAAAACAAAAACCTTCTAAAACTGAATAATATCTGAAATGAAAAATCAACTGGATGGATTAATAGTACATTAGACAATGCAGAAGAAACTAACAGGGAAACAGCAAGACAGAGTAATAAAAATTTCATACACAGACAGAAACTAAAAAAGGCTGAAAAATAATGAATAGAGCATCACACTTGTAATACAATATTAAGAAGGCTAACATGTTTAATTGGAGTTGCTGGGATGGGTATTTGAAGACACAATTTTTCAAAAGTCACCAAATTTAAAAGTGCTGAAAGAAAAACTCCTGTCAACCTAGAATTCTATAACAAGCAAAAATAATCTTCCAAGGGAATATGCAATAAAAATATTTTTAGATGGAAGCTGAAAGATTATGTTACCAGCAGGCCTGCATGACAAGAAATGTTAAAGGGAGTTCTTTAGATAGACAGAAGCAAAAAGACACCTAATAGAAACTTGGATCTCCACAAAAGAATGAAGAACACTGAAAACTGACAGATTTAAAAGCAAAAGTAAACAAGTCTATAATAATAATTGAAGAATTCAACATTCCTATGCCAGTAACTGACTGAACAAATACTGTATATAATGTGCTCCCACATATAATGCGGGCACACATTTTTGGCCTAAACATTCAGGGACAAAAAAATCTTTCATTTTAAATTTTTAATTCAAATTTTTATTTGTTCATATTTAGGTACATTTTTTTGGATTGTAATAAAATTGTAGCATTTATTTTTTAACATATTATGGTACAAGAAATTATATTTAACCAATAATTACAAAACACAAGAAATTTTATGTATAAAATATTTTTATATAGTAAAAAACAATTATCATATTCTAAGGTATTATTTTGCACATGGATATCGTTACTGATTTCTATAGTTATACTTTTAACTCATAAGCATAAATAAAAGAATTAAAAACATTTATATAAATACAAAATTATTACTAACCATGTACAATGTGCATCTTTATTTAAGCAAAGAAAGTGTGCATTATACATAGCAGAATACAGTAAATGGTCAGAAAATCAGTAAAAACATAAAGGCCTGAAAAATGCTATCAATCAAGAGGAACTAATGACATTTATAAAACATTAACCCCAAAATGGCAGAACATATATTCTTGTCCAGTACACATGAACAATCACCAACCTGGATAAGGAAGTTATGAAAATACCAAATAATGGAGATCATACTTTGACCAAAATGAAATTACGTCAGTACTCAATAACAAAAGTGCATTTAGAAAACCCCCAAATATTTAGAAAACAAAATACTTCCTTAAAAAAAAAAGGCAGCATTGGTCAAAGAACAAATCACAAGGAAAATTAGAAAGTATTTTGAATTGGATAACAATAAAAACACAACTAAAATTTGAGACATGCAATAAAAGAAATGCTTAGAGGGAAATTTACAGATTTATATGCTTCTATTAAGAAAATCCGTCTACAATCTATGACATAAACTTCCACCTTAAGAAACTACAAAAAGATCAAGTTAAAGTCGAAGAAGGAATAATGAAGTTAAAAGAAAAGTCTATGTAACAGAAAATGGAAAAATAGTGGACAGAAACTAATAAAAACAAAAGCAAGACCTTTGAAAAGAACAAAGCTGATAAACCTCTAGAGCACTGGTTTCTCAGAGGTGGTATGAATATCCCCAGAGGTATGTGCCAGGCCACTAAGAAGTACACAAAACATGGCGAAAAAAACAAGTTAAAAAAATGCAAAACATTTGTTATGGAACAATAAATGAATGTTAAATCTGAATCACTGTGAATGGAGACACTTCCAAATTAGATCACATTAGCAAATGATGATTGGTGAAGGCATGGCTATGAACCCTTCCTCCAAACCGCTTATCTGCCAATCATTACACACAGTTTCAGAACAATCCATTTGTGATGGCTCTGGAACGTCCTCAAACATATAAATACATCCACAGCCAGACTGATCAGTTTAGGTACTAAGTAAAAGAAAGTGTGTTGTCTTTAATCATAATTCTTTTCAAGTAGATTTTTAATTTAATGTTTAACATAGTTTCAGTTAGTACTGTCTGATTTTTAAGCATGTCAGTTACAGATCAGTGGTTGAAAATCGGAACGGTTAAAAAACCAAAACTTGATGTGATTATAACCCATCACCACGTACTTCTCAACACATTTCTGCAACTACGAGTACACCCACATTGGGTAAAAAGGTATGGCCTCAGATACTACACAGAAGGAAATAACTCTGAAGAGTATATTAAATATGGGTTTTCATTTGTAGGGGATGAAGACTGTCCTAAGCCTTTGTGTGTTGTGTGGGGGGAAATATTATCGAACAGTTGCATGAAACCCTCTCTACTCACGTAACATTTAGAAAATAAACAGCCTATGTATAAAAACAAAGAAATATATTATTTTTGGTGCTTACAAAAGCGTCCAACTGCTACTTCATACATGATGTAAGGAAAGAAAGACAATGAGAATGCAGTTGAAGCTTCATTCCATATTGCTTATTGCAGAGCTAAGTGTGGTAAAAACTACACCATAGCTGAAGATTAATTTCTCCTTGTATTAAGGATACTGGTTTTTGTATGTTTGGGGAGGAACATGTCCACAAAATCAATACTACCTCTTTTTCAAACAATACAGGGTCTCAATGAATTCAGGAAATGTCTGACAATGTTGAAGCTATAGTAGTAGATGGAATGAGAAAAAGTAAATTATTCTCAATACTGCTCATTCATCTATTTTACTTGCCATCATGAGGTACTTGGTAGGAAAAGAAACTGAAGAAAACCTGTTGCTCTGTTACCCACTGACAAAGCATAACACAGGTGAAGATATTTGTAATGCAATCAATGGTTATTTCATTGAAAAGGACACAACTTGGTCAAAATGTTGTGGTGTATGCACTGACAGAGGCAAGCCTATGTCAGGTTGGTTTATAGGCCTACACAGCCGAATTAAAGAAGTAGCTCCCCACATACCATGGGGTCACTGCTGCATTCATAGACAAAGTCTTGCATCCAAGCCCCTTCCTAGTGAACTGAAAGATGTCCCTGAGGCGGCTGTAAAAGTTGTAAATTTTATTAAGTCACAACCACGAAAATCCAGATTGTTTAAAGTGCTGTGTGAAGAAATGAACAGCATGCATAGCACATTACTTTTGCACACGGAGGTAAGGTGGCTATCTCGTGGCAAAGTACTTACACAGATGTTTGAATTCAGACATGAAGTCCAAGTTATTTTTTTAAAGACCATCATTTCCCTCTTGCTCCAAAGTTTCAAAACAGTGATTGGCTTCAAAGTCTAAGTCAATGATTAAAAAACTGTACTTTTGAAAAGCATGTATTGAAAGACGTGAGCCTGAAGTTTTTGAAACTGCACAACTCCTTATCTGAGAATGACATGCACCTATTCCAAAAAATGGAAGAGAATATTGTTAAGTCACTGGGAAGTCTTCAAGTGTCCTTTTATAAGTACTTCCCTCAACATGGAAAAGAAATGGATTGCAGATCCCTTCAATGAGTAATTCTTCAAAGCTAAACTATCAATGAAAAAGAGAAGTTAATTGAACTTGCAACAGAGTCTTCTTTAAATTCTGATTTTAAAATAAAGCACCTTATTACCTTCTGGGTAGATGTCAGTGAGGAATACAAACAGCTCAGTGAGAAGGCACTCAAATACCTCTTGCCAATTTACTAATACTGAACTAGTGGAGACAGTGCAGCTTCTTACACCTTCATAAAAAATAAGCACCACAAGCAACAAAGAAAAATGAAATGAACAAACAAATAACCCATGGACATAATCAATACTTTAATGTTATTTGGGGACAAGGGGGATAGGATGGGGAGAAAGGGGAGGGGGTGGGAGAGGAGGGACAGGAAGCTAGATATAGGGCGATGGAAAGAGAAGTCACAATAGGTGGGGAAATTATTATACAACCAGTTGACAATGCACTGTGGAATTGTATGCCTGAAACCTATGTAATTCTTGCTAACAGATGTCACCCCAAAAAGTCTATCAATAAAAAGGAATTAAAAAAAAAAAGCACCACAAGTTTAATGCAAGTCTGGATTTAAGACTGTATCTTGCATCTTTTGAGTCTGATTTCAAATAACAAAGTGCATCAAAGCAAGCTCAACGATCTCACTAACAATATTTCAATCGGTTAGTGATCTGCATAAAAATTACTACAGATTTCTCAGATAACACAAATATTATAATAATAAAAGTTTGTTAAATACTTGATCATCATTATCAATATTTAACTGTTACTAATATTGTAAAATTAAATCAGTGGTTTTTACTTTTAGTGTAGTAATTTTTCTTTCCTAACTTATTACCTCATTTCTACTATTTTACATTAAGATAGGCACTGAACAAAAGTGTCAGTATTTAAAAACAAGGGGTACAATTTATAGAAATGGGCCTAAAAGGGGTACACAAGTGGAAAAAGATTGAGAACTATTGCCCTAGAGACTGACTATAAAAAGAAAGAAATACAAATGGCAAACAAACACATGAAAAGATGTGGAATATCACTATTCATTAGGGAAATGTAAATCAAAACTGCAATGAAATATCTATTACCTCACACCCATTAGGGTGACTATTATCAAAACAAAAACAAGTGTTAAAGAGGATGTGAAGAAATGGGAATCTGTTGGTGTGAATGCAAAATGGTGCAGCCCTTAGAGAAAAACAGTATGACTATTCCTCAAGAACTTAAAAACAGGAGTTCCCTGGTTAGGTAGTGGCTTAAGGCTTCAGCGCTGTCAAGGCTGCGGCCTGGGTTCAATTCCCAGTCAGGGAACTACCCACATACCAAAAAAACAAAAAACAAAAAAAAAACAAACAAACGAACAAAAAAACCCAACTTAAAAACAGAATTACCACATCATCCCCAAAGAACTGAAAGCAGGGTCTCAAAGAGATATTTGTACACCATGTTCATTGCAGCATTATTCATAATAGTTAAAGGTAGAAGCAACCCAAATGTCTGTCCACTGATGGACAAAATGTGGTATGTCCATACAATGGAATATTATTTAGCCTTAAAAAGGAAGAAAATGGGAGATCCCTGGTGGTGTAGTGGCTTAAGGCTTCGGTGCTAGCGCTGTCAATGCTGCGGCCTGGGTTCGTTTCCCAGCCAGGGATCTACTCACATACTACCAAAAAAAAAAAAAAAAAAAAAAAAGGGAAGAAAGTTCTGGCATATGCTACAACATGAATGAACCTTCAGGACATTATGCTAAGTGAAATTAGTCAGTCACAAAAAGACAAACACTGTATGATTCCACTTATATGAGGTACCCGTAGTGGTACAATTCATAGAGAAAGTAAAAGGGTTCTGACACATAATAGGGAGTTGTTTCATGGATGTAGAGTTTCAGTTTTGCAAGATGAAAAGAGTTATGGAGACTGGCTGTACAAGAATGTGAATGTACTTAACACTATTTAACTATACACTTAAAAATGGTTAATATTTTTAGTTTGTATATATTTTACATTTAAAATATTTTAATAAAAATACAGAAAAAGTTGAGAGAAAAGCAGCAGCAGCAGCAGTAGATGAATATAATAACAAAGATAACACAAATTACTCATATCAAGAATGAAAGAAAAAACAGCACTAAAGGTTTCATAGAGACTAATAATAATGAAACATTAAAAAAGTTATAGCAATGATTTTAAAATACTACAAACTTTATGACAATACATTAAAAATTGCTAACTTTATGGAAATCAATTTTACAGCTTAGATCTGCAGTGTCCAATACAGTAAGCCACCAGCCACCTCTAACTATTTAAATAAAATTAAAACATCAGTTCTGCACTTATCTATTTCATGTGCTCAAATCCCACAGGTAAAAAGTGGCTACTATACTTTAACAGTGTACATATAGAACATTTCCATCATCACAGAAAGTTTTATTAAACTGTGCTGACTTAAGGAAAATGCCTTGAAAGGTGCAATCTACCAAAACTGACACAGAAAAAACAAAAAATCTGAATAGTACCAGGCCCAAATGACTTCACTAGTAAATTAAATATTTAAGGAAAAATAATACCTATCCCATAAATTATTTCAGCAAATAATACAAGAGAAAAGAATGCTTTCTAATTTTATGAGGCCAGTATTACTCTGGAACCAAAACCAGAGAAAGGCATGACAACAAAAGAAAACTACGGGGGGGGCGGGGGGGGCGGTTCCCTGGTGGCCTAGTGGTTAGGATTCGGCACTCTCACCACCGTGGCCTGGGCTCGACTCCCGGTCAGGGAACCAACCAAAAACCAAACCAAAACAAGAAAACTACACATCGACATCTTTCATAAACATAGGTGCTTAAAATATCAGCATAAATACTATTAGCTAATGGATTTATAAAGATTTAAAACATATAAAAATACCTAGGAATAAATTAACTAAAGAGGTGAAAGCCTGCACTGTGAAAACTATAAGATACTGAAGAAACTGAAGAAGATACAAATAAATGGAAGGATATACACTGCACATAGATTAGAAGGATTAACACTGTTAAAATGTCCTTACTACTTAAAGCAATATACAGAGTCAATGCAATCCCTATTAAAATGCCAATGGCATTCTTCTTGGAATCAGAATACTAAAATTTATAAAAATTATACAGAACCATAAAAGACCCCAAATGGCCAAAGACATTATTGAAAGAATGAAGTGGAAGGTATCATGCTCTCTGATATCAAAGAGTACTATAAAGCTACAATTATCAAAACAGTATGGCACTGGCATAAAAACAGATATACAGGATCAACGGAGCAGAATAGAGAGCCCAGAAATAAATCCTCACTTACGTGGTAAATTAATCTATGATAAAGGAGGCAAGGATGTACAATGGGGTATAGACAGTCTCTTCAATAAGCAGTGCTGGGAAACTGGATAGATATATGCAATAAAAAGGAAACTGTTATCACATTCTTACACCGTACACAAAAATTAACTCAAAAATGGATTAAAGATTTAACCTCCTATAAGAAAACAAAGGCAGTAAAGTCTAGCATTGCTCTTAGCAGTATCTTTTTAAACGTCTCCTTTGTTAAGGGAAATAAAAGAAAAAACAAATAAATGGCACCACAACAAGTGAAAAAGTTTTTGCACAGTGAAGGAAACCATCAACAAAATGAAAAGACAACGTACCGAATAGAAGACATTTGCAAACAATACATCCAAAAAGGGGTTAATATCCCCCAAAATACGAAACTTAACACCAAAAAAATAAAATAAAAATAAATGAACAATCCAATTTAAAAATGGGCAGAGGACGTGAACAGCCATGTTTCCAAAGAGGACATACAGATGGCCAACAGACATATGAAAAGGTGCTCAGTATCACTAATCATCAGGCAAATGCAAATTAAAGCCACAACAGAGAATCACCTCACACCTGTCAGAATGGCTACCATCAATAACTAACAAGTGCTGGTGAGGATGTGGAATAAAGGGAACCCTCATATGCTGCTGGTGGGATTGTAAATTAGTGCAGCCACTATGGAAAACAGCATGGAGATTCCTCAAAAAATTAAAACTAAGGCAGCCATACAACACAACAATTACATTTCTGGAAGTTTAACCAAAGAAAACAAAACACTAACTCTAGAAGATATACGCAACCCTATGTTCACTGCAGCATTACCAGTAATAACTAAGATATGAAAGCAATCTACAAGTCCATCAATATATAAATGGATAAAGATGTGGTATACACTAGGGGTATCCGAAAAGTATCCAGCCATGTAATGTGAAAAATAGAGGCATTTATGGCTGGATTTTTTCCAAACAGGCCTTGTATATACAATGATATATTATTCAGCAATAAAAAGTTAAATCTTACCAGCTGCAGCAACATGAATGAACATAAAGGGTATTATTCTAAGTGAAATAAGTCAGACAAAGACAAACATCATATGATTTCACTTACATGTGGAATCTAAACAAAACAAAACAAAATAGAAACAGAAACACAGATAAAGAGAACAAGTTGATGACTGCTAATGGAGAGAGGATGGGAGTTAAAAAAACACAAGCAAAACAAAAACAAAAGTACAGGAAAAAAAGAAAATACTAATTCTTTTAAAAATTTAACTGATGGTACAAACTTCATATCATAAGGACAAAAACATCAATGTGAGGTGTGAAGATCTTTGATTTTCACAAATACTTATAAGGAGAAATGAAAAAATATCTCATCTCTGTATTCCCAGCAAATAACACAGTGCCTGGCATACCATACTGTAGGCATTTAATACAGGTTTACTGACTTAAACTAGATTACTTCAACCATTAAAACTTCATGAAATTAAATATTAAACTACTAACAGTAGAAAAATTATGTAGATGCATGAATTGTAAAAATAGGCTAGGCAAAATGAAATATTTGATATGCAATTTTCATGTACTACTACTTCCCTACTTTTATAAAAAAGATGCTATTATCAAAAAGAAAATTTGAACATTTAAATTTCAAATCATTTAAACTAAGTAAACACAGAGGGCCAACCAACTTAAAAATAATTATACTTTTGTGTGATTAAAAAACTAAATATAAAAAGATATAATAATAAATCATGACAAAGAAGGATTTATGAATGCAAAGTGAATTTCATATTCAAAGTTCAATTCACCACATTAACACAATAAAGGAAAAAATAACATGCTCTTAATTGGTTAAGAGAAAACATTTGACAAAACTTAATATTCACTCATGAAAAAATCTTTTAACAAATTATTAAGAGAAGGTCCTTAACCTGAGAGAGAACATCTACAAAGACAGTAAAAAATCAATTAAAAACTGAAAAAATAATTTTTAATCACAATAAAATAAAAATAGAAATATTACATTTCAAATCAGTAAGTAAAGGATGGACTATTATTCACTATCATGGAAAGAAATAATTGGCTATCTCTATGAGGAAATATTATCCCTCAATTTATCCATACACACAAAAAAAATCCAGACAAAATACTGAGAAAAAAATCAGGAATATTAAATTTCACAAAATATATGCACAATCTCCTGACATATACTATAAAACATTATTTACAAAATTTATTAATAATTTAGAACTATACTATGCTCATGGATAGGAAGACAACATATTTAAGATGTTAATTCTTCATTAATATTAAACCACAGACTTAATCGATTCCAACCAAAGTCCCAGTGTCTTACATGTATAAATTTACATGTTGGTTCTAAATTGTATATGTAACAGTAAAGGAGCTGAATGGACAAAACAATTTTTAAGAACAGAGTTGGATAACTTAAACTAAACTCATTTTATAAGTCTGTATTTCAAAGTGACAAGTTAAAATAAAAATGATTTATAAACATGGTAAATTTTATTACCTGTATATTATACCTCAACAAATTTAATTTTTGAAACTTTCATTTACAACAGCATAAGAAATTTGAGATATACAGAGATAACACAGTATGTATAAGACCCATTTTGTGAAAACTACAAACCATTGCTGAAAGAAATGGAAGAAGACCTGAATAAACTGGAAGACATATCATATTCATGAGTGAAAAACACTATTATTTAGATGTCAATTCTCCTCAAACTGATATATAAACCCAACATAATCCCAAAGCAAACTCTAGGAAGCGTTTTTATTGAAATTGACAAGCTCCTTCTAAGAAATGGAATGAAAATGTAAAAAATCTAGAATAGCAAAATAACTATGAAAAATGAGACTCAGAATAACTGATTTAGGAGTTCCCTGATGGTGTAGTGGCTTAAGGCTTCGGCCCTGGTTCTGTCAGCGCTGCGGCCTGGGTTCGATTCCCAGTCAGGGAGCTACCCACATACCAAAAGAAAGCAAAAAAAAAAAAAAAAAGAATAACTGATTTAATATAAAACTAAAGTAATCAAGACCATGTGGTATTGATCCAAGGATAGATTAGTATATAGATCCACAGAAAAGACAGAGTCCAGAAACAGATCAATTGATTTTTAAGGTAAGTCAATCAGAATTAATAATCTCTTCAATGTTACTGATATAACTAGATATCCATACACAAAAATTATTTGACTCTTACATTGTACTACATACAGAAATTAACGAGACAGCTGATAAACCTAATCATAAAGCTAAGGCTAAAATATAGTTTCTCAGAAAAAAACAAGTGAAAATATTCATGATCTTGGGATAAGTTTCTTCATCAGAACACAACACAGATTGCAAAAATCTAATAATAATAATGTGGGGCTTCATCAAAAGTAAAAATCTGTGCTTTTCAAATGACACCACTGAGGTAATGAAAAGGCAACCCATGGATGGACATGGAAAGAGAAACATAGTTATAAATAGTGAGGATATGGAGATATCACTATCTATTCTATCCACTCATCTATACAACAGAAGGCTTGTATCCAGAATATAAAAAGAAACCTTACAACTTAATAAAAATACAAACAAAATTAAAAAGCAGACAAAGATTTCAAAGGACGCTTCACAAAAGAAAATTTAGTAACGAGCAATACACACACTGAAATGATGTTCAACATCATTAGCCAGTAGGGAAATGTAAGTTAAAACTACAAAGAGATGATACTATCTTTCCCACTAAAATAACTGTTATTCAAAAGACAAACGATCACTCACATGATACACATTTAATAAAAAATTGTATCAAAAATAAAGACAAGAGACCTCTGAAATTAAATGGAAAATTCCTTGAAAAATATAATTTACCAAAACTGACACACAGGAAACATAAAATATAAATGTCTATTCAAAATATTGAATTCAAAACTTAAAACCTCATACCAGGAAACCTCTAAGCCCAGATGGTTTTACTGGTGAATTCTATAAAACATTTAATGAAGCTGTAACTCCAGTTGTACAAACTTTTTCAGAAAAATCCTTAACAAAAAAAAGTAAATTAAATCCAACCTTATATAAATACTAGTATTTTTTAGTCATTCCTTAAGGTAAAATGAGAATTTAAAAAACTGTAATAAAGCCTAAGCCTATGTGATAAAAACCAACAATTACCCCAAAATGACAAAATATGAGAATTATTTAACTAGAATCAATATTGACAACTACTTTAATTATCATTTAGTGTAATCCTACAAGTTTTAAAAAACAATAAAGTAATTTGAGGAGTCACTGGAAAAAGAAATAGAATACTTTTAAGTTGAAATGGTTTTATGTCCGAATAACTACAGATTCAAACTTTAAAAGACTACCAGATTTAATAGAGATTCAGCAAAATAGCTAGACTATTCTTGCAGTAAGAACCTAGAACAAGGGAGTTCCCTGATGGTGTAGTGACTTAAGGCTTCGGCGCTGGCGCTGTCAGTGCTGCGGCCTGGGTTCGATTCCCAGTCAGGGAGCTACTACCCACATACCAAAAAGCAAAAAAAAGAACCTAGAATAAAAAATAATAATAGGGAGTAATAGGGAGTTCCCTGATGGTGTAGTGGCTTAAGGCTTCGGCATTGGTTCGGTTCCCAGTCAGGGAGCTACCCACATACCAAAAAGAAAAAATAAATAAATAAATAAATAAATAAATAAATAAATAAATAAATAAATAAATAATCCATTCGCAAAAGTGACAAAATACAGAAGGATAGCTCAAAGAAAAGCTTTAAAATAACAAAAAGCTGAAACAGTGGCTTGACATAGCAGATAAATGTCTGCACCCCAAAGTCAATAAATATATAGCAATGAAATATTCATAATAATATATACAAATAAAATCAGTGATCCTGGTATAGAAAGAAATATTAATATTTAGTATTAACTATTAACATATAAATGTTAATAGAATGTAATAAAATTCCAAAAGGAGATTTCCACATATATAGAAATATATTTATTTCAGTGGTGCCAATTCAGTTAGTTCATGATGAAAACATCAGTTATTTAGATGAAAATTTTAATTATTTAACATATGATAGCACAAAAAAAGAAACCCCATTGTTATCCCACATCCAAAATATATTTCAAATTAAATAAGACTTAAACACTGAAATATAAGAGTTTGTAAGATAATCCTTGATAGATAAAATTATACTAAAATACATTAAAGATTTAAATAAGTGGAAAGGTATACCTACCAAGTTCATAGACAGGAAGACTTGGTATCATACACATGCCAATGCTCTTGCTCTTGACTTATAGATTCAAGACAATTCCAACCAAATTCCCAACAAGATTTGTTGTTATTCGATTTTGTTTTGCTGGGGACTTGACAAAACACTTCTAAAATGTACAGTGGCAAGAACAGGCAAAACATTCCTGAAGAACAATTTTCTGGGAGGGACGTGAACCATCAGATTATCAAGATTTATTTTATAACTAAAACAACATGGTACTGGCATAGGAATAAACAAATAGTCCAATGGAACTTTAACTGTGAACGTGGAAAAAAAGCCCACAGATAACACATCACAAGCACTCCTCACTAAAGGACCCAGTTCCACATTGCTATGACTAAATCATTAATCAAACTGATCTACAGACAAGGAGCTTAAAGGCGGATGTCTTGTGGTGTGTCGTGGTGCCGTAGAGTATGTATTTTTCTATAGATACCACATGACACCACACTTATAAACAAAATATGTAGTCTTGCATGACTGTAAACACTTCATGTAGTGAATACTGACTGCTGGAACAAAACAAAGACTGAGAAAGGGGATTCCCAAAACTCACACAGACTGAGAAAGGGGAATCTCGCTGGAGAACTGGCCATAAGTTGTTAAAAGTTGTTAAACAAGTAGGTCTTAAGTGAGGAATGACTGTATAGGAAGCTTTATAGATGACTGGAAAAATGAAGTAGTATTTGATAAATGGTTGAAAACAATTTGTTAACATTATGAAAAAAAATAAAATTAGTTGCCTAACCCAAGCCATAAAAATGTTAAATCCTGGATAATTCAAGAGCTCTATTTAAAAGGCAAAACCAGAGAACATTTTAGGATTAATATAAAAGGTCTTTCTGACCTTAGCCTAGGAAAGATTTTCCTAAATATAAAGGGGGAGAAAAGCAAATCATAAAGGAAAAGACATATATTTGTTATCATTCAGTTACATTAAAATTAATTTCTACTTATGCAAAGACCTTAAGTCATGAATTAGGAGGTTATTTGTAATATCTACAATTGCAAGTTTATTCTTTATAATATTTAGAGAACTCCTACATTTCAGAAAAGATCAACAAGTGGGAAATGGATTTAACTAAACTGTCATTCTGCAAAAAGAGAAAACTGAAATAAACATGAAAAAATATTCAACTAAATTCTTAATCAAGGAAATCCAATTTAAAAAATGAATTTCATGTAATACATACCATATGACAAAGTTTAAAAGTCTGATAATATCAAGTGTTGGCCGGATGCACAATAACCAAAACTCTTAACCAATCGTAAAAGTATAAATGGATAAAACTACTTAGGAAAATATGTTTTGTATTAGTAAAGCTGAGAATATATAGACCCTAGGCCTGAACAATCACCTTCCCATATACATAGTCCAGCACAAATAACACCCTTTTTTCTGAGATGGTAACCTATACCAAATCTTTTAATACAAAATCATAAGCATGTATGGCTACGATTTTGTAATAAAATTGTAATGCAAGTCCGGGCAGAACAAAGGATAGGTTCTATGCTTACATGACAAATCTAGAAGGCACTTGTTATATCTGTATAACCGATAAGCAAGGAATGATTGGCACTTTTTAAAATGGTTTAAAATAAACAATGAAAAGAAAAATAATTCCTGGCACATGAAAATTATATTAAATTCAATTCAAAATGTAGTCTCCAAAAAGTTTTACTGGGAACAAACACATTAATTCCTTTATGTATCGTCTATGGCTGCTTTCATGCTACAAAGATAGAGTTGTTGCAACAGAGACAGTATTCTCTTTAAAGCCTAAAGTACTTACTATCTGGTCAGAAAAAGGTTGCCAATCCCTGTCATAAAGCAACAGACTTGTTTTTGACAGAGACCAACCATAAGGTATAGATTTTATGTTGAATCCAAACATGTTACTTTCTTCTATGTTATAAGAAAACATACAAGAATGTTCATAGAGGAAAGATGTATAACAGAGAAACTAGGACCATCAAAAAGTATATAGACAATAAAATAAATTTTTAAATTGTGATACATTTTTTAAATCAGACCTAAGACTATGTAACTCCTAGAAGAAAACATAGGGGAAAAGCTTCCCAAGATTGGATTTAGCAAGGTTTTCTTGGATATGACACCAAAAGCACAGGCAACAAAAGCAAAAATAAACAAATGGGACTAAATCACATTTTTGAAACTTCTGCCTATCAAAAGAAATCAAGAGTGAAAAGGCAACATACAAAATGGGGGAAAATATCTGCAAATCATACATCTGATAAGAGGTTAATATCCAGAATGTACAAGTATAAAGAATTCCTACAAATCAACAACAAAAAAATAAATAACCCAAGCCAAAAATGGGCAAAGGACTTCAACAGACATTTCTCCAAAGAAGATAGACAAATGGTCAACAGCATGTGAATGAAAAGATCCTCAACATCACTAATCATTAGAGAAATGCAAATCAAATCTACAATGTGATATACAGGGTTTGGCAGAAATAAGACCGGACACTGTACATGAATGTCTTGCATGAAATGGACAGCAATTTGAACATTTCACCTAAAATGTAACCTAACATGTGCTTAAATGTGATACTGTTATGTTACACAATTACATGCTTATGATTTTGTAATAAAAGATTTGGTATAGATTACCAGTGCATAAAAAAGGGGTGTTATTTGTGCCAGACCCTCTATATCACCTCATACCCATTACAATGGCTATTATCAAAAACATGGAAAGTAACAAGTAGTAGCAGGATGTGAAAGAAGTGGAACCCTTGTGCACTGTTGGTGTAATGTAAAATGGTGTAACTGCTATTAAAAACATTATGGTAGTTCCCCAACAAATTTAAAATAGAATTTCTATATGAACCAGCAATCCCATTTCTGGAAATATATCCAAGACAAATGAAAGCATGATCATGAAGAGATTATTTGCATGTTCACTGCAGCATTATAAAACAATAGCCAAGATGTGGGAACAACCCAAACGCCCATCAAGGAATGAATGGACAAATAAAATGCAGTATATCCATACAATGGAATATTATTCAGCATTAAAAAGGAAGAAAATTCTGATATATGATGTAACATGGGGGAACGGAAATTTTTGTTCAACGGGTAAAAAACTTTCACTTTCGCAAGATGAAAATGTTCTAGAGATCTACTGCACAACATGTGAATGTACTTAACACTACTGAACTGTAATAGAACTAAAAAATGGTTAAGATGGTAAATTTTACAGTATGTGTTTTTTACCACAATTTAAATAAAAATTGTAATATAACATAATGAATTGGACAGGGAACCAAAAAAACCCCCTCTAAAACAAAGTTAAAAAGTTACTCTTAAAAAACCATACATGATCAGCTTCATGCAGCTGTGTTTATGTATTACAGGAAGTAGTTAATGTTGTGAAGATCCAAATATAGACCTATAGGATAACTCTTTATTAAAGCCATCCTCTGGTTTAGAATAAATTATTCTATGACAGGATTACATGCTGTGACAATAGATTGCATTTTCCAAACATGGCTGCAACAGTATTTCCCATCTACATGCTTTTCTAACAATGTGACCTCTACCCTTCTATGAAAGAGCGAGTTCTGTATCCTCTTCTGAATCTGGGCAAGCTTGGAACTTACTTGTAGCCAAAAGAATATGGAGGAAGTGATACTATGTAACTTCTGAAGCTAGGTCAGAAAAAATGCAGCTTCTTCCTTATTCACTGAATTATTCTTTTGCCTGGAATCCTGAGCCACTATAAAACAAACAAACAAACAAACAAACAAACCCCCAAAAAACACAACTCCAATTATCCTAAGTCCACTATGCTATGAGGAAGACAAGGAAACAGGAAGACCTTGTATAGGAGCTCAAGTCATTAGTCCCAGTCTGAGTCTCCTAGCCTAGAGTAGACATGAGTGAATGAATGTTTAGATTATTCCAATACCAAGTCATTGAGCTTTTCAAAGTTTCTCTGCCAATACCCAAGACACTGTGGAGCAAAAATAAGGTATCTCCAGTACCCTCTCTGAATGTGAGACACAGAATCCCAGAGCATAATAAAATTGTTGTTTTATACCACTAAGTTTGAGGTAGTTTGTTAAGCAGAACATATCAGTAATTATAATGCAAATTAAAGCTATATTTTTTCTTAGTTTAGATAGTAGGCTCTACAAAACTATATTAACTTACTTAAAAAGGAACAATACTGATGACAAAGTCAAATTCCTAAAATGTGCATGTTACATACTTAAAATTCTTTCATGAAATAACTGGGAGAAAAACATTATTTTCTAAGTTAATATTGTTTCATATACAAGGTTTCATTATGTGTATAATTAAATTAAGAAATGATCAACAGACATCTTTCATTCCTATGTCTAAGAGGAGAAGTATTCTAGATGGTAAAAGTTTTAGTTTTTAGATCTTTTCACAGGGACAATGGGTGAGAACCCTGCATTTGGAATCACCTTATATTCAAACATTTGCAGTACTATACTTTTCACTCTTTACCAGTCTCTTACACTACAGATCAACCTAAACTAACATACACATACAACTTCTATCTTCCTTTCAGTTGTCAGTTTCCCTGCAACCACTCAATTTTAAAGGTAATAATCTTAAAATAAAACTATAAATTGTTTGCAAAAATATCCTTCAGCAACAGAGATAAAACAAAAATTAGCCCATTTTATTCATTCAAAAATTTATATAATTTAATTTAAAAAATTCTATGTTTTTCTTCAATAAACTAAAAAATTCTTGAGGATGGAAGGTGTTTTTAGTTAAAGTCATCTCAATTTTGTACCTATGTTTATATCCCTAAAGAAGTGTTTAGGCTTTGGTTTCAACATTTTCATGAAGATATTCCTTTATAATGCTGGAAGGACCCAAATACATAGACCATGTAAACAGAAATTTTTTGGTAATTCTGGAGTCAAAACAAAAACAAAAAACTGCTGAACTTACAAGTTCTTTTAAAAATTTAGCTGCATTGATATGACAGATAAAATTAAAACACACTGATGTTGATACTTACATAGGCAGCCACAAAAACTTGTCATGGTTAATACTCACTAAATATTTCCAAGTTACTTTATAAATTATTCCTTTACTTCTAGCAAATCATTATTCTTAAATATCTGTGATTTTAGTAAGTTCAGAAATAGGTAAGAAAAGATTTCAAAGGAGAAGCTTTAGAGTTAGGTCAATCTGCATTAAAATCCTGATTGTACCATTTAAAAGCCAAATGATATCTTTAAACTTTGCTTTCTTCCTTAGTAAAATGAGAGTCATAGTATCCTGCTCTAGGGGGTTGTTATGGGAGAGACTGCATACCTAGTAACAATTCTCCCCCTTCTGCTTACTGACAGTTTGTTGGCAACAATGGGCTCAATCAAATAAAGGACTACATTTCCCAGTTTTCTCTGAAGTTAGGATAGCTAATAAGATGTAAACTGAAGTACACTTGTAGAGTTTCTAGGAAAGTTCTTTAACAGGCTGATTCTGTTGAGAAGTATGCTTTTTTGCCCTCCTCCCTATCCCTCAGCAGCCATCTTAGAACATTAGGGGATGAAATTCATTTGCTAATGATGTAATACAGAAAACCAAAAAGTCCCTGGGCTCCTGATAACCAAAGTCATCTTATCATCTGGGCTTCTTTAACATGAAAAATAAATTTCTATTGTGTTTCTATTATACATAGTTGAACCTAATATCTACTAGGTAATACAATTTATTATTGGGATTTTTAAAAGGTAAGAAAGAATACAGGTGAAGTTTTCCACAAATAAACTGGTACAGTACATTGCAAGTAATCAAAATAATATGAGTAATTTTTTTAATCCAAATAACTGTACTTCAGAAAATGAGCAAAGCTCTTACTTTTCCCTTGAAGTTGTCAAGTTTGTCATGTTCAATTAACTTACTCTATTAGTAAGAAAATTAACCATTGGTGAATGACAGGTGGTTGTCTTTGAGCCATTTATTCATTAGTCCTTGATTCAAGGAAGCAACTATCTAAATGCATTTTTTTTTAAATTTCTCTATTCTATCTAAACTTTCAAATTTCACATAAACTGGCAATGGCTAAGGGAACATTTATTAGGATAATCCACAGCATCAGTCACTTCTGCTAACACCATGTATCTTAAAAAATACACAGCACAAATTCTTCCGACAAATTATAAACTAAGCAAGTTCCCTGGTGGTGTAGTGGCTAGGCTTTGGCACTGTCAACGCTGCGGCCTGGGTTCGATTCCCAGCCAGGGAACTACCCACATTAAAAAAAAAAATTTATAAACTAGAAGTTGGACAACTCTACTTTTTCTTTTGACTTGCATGAAATGCTGAAGGCTTTTTTTAAAAAAATCACTTTCACTGAAAACACTATATCTTTGGAAAGACAACTCAGCTTTTTTATGTTTAAACCAAATTTCCCAAATTTCTCACTGAAGGGTTAAGCTCTCTTAGTTTATATGTGCAAACGATTAGCAGTTACTATTATTTTGCTCAAAGTTTCAGAAGGGCTATACCCTAAGAGGGCTGAATTTCATCTAAAAACAAATACTTGAAGTCCTATCACCTGAGGGTTTGAGGTAAAGAGTACATGGTAGGTCTAGTATTATACTAGACATTTTGAAACACTACTTGCCTAAGAAACAATGAATCTCCATTTTTCTGGATAAAGACTGCAAGACAAAATGGTAGGTCTTAAGTGACCATCGTTGGAATCAGGTGCTTCTTGAATACTATCTAAGTAGCTGCCTTTATATCTCCTAGGTAGGTATCTATGTTCCTGAATCCCTTCATGGAGAGAGGCCAGTTTCCCCTTCCAAGCTAGTCAATTCTCTGCCTCCAGAGCCTTCAAAAGCCCAGCCCCTTAATGATAAACTACCAGAAAGGGGTAGAGGGTAATCTTTACCACACTATTTGCACTCAACATTTGGTATAAATCCTCTGCTTGTAAATCTCCAGCCTAACAGGCACCAGAAACATAAACCTCAAGTGCTGAGTTAAGGAACCAAGTACAGTAGCTTGGTTAGATTCCCGCTACCACTTTAAGATAGTTGTTACTGCAACACCTTTAACAAACAAAGCATCAGATTAAAACCTTCATTAGAAAGCCATTTGATTGATTTTTATTACCAGTATACAGACTTGAGCAAAGGCATATCCAGAAGCAGGTAATCAAAAATTATTTGGTGAGAACAGAAGGGGTTGAGGGATAACTCCTAACAGCTGTGTTTTACTTTCTGACCCTATTTGCCCTGCCCACACGTGACTGGTTCAAAGATAAACATCAGATCCAAGCTAGCACAATCATAATATTTTTCCTAGGAACTTGAAATTTAAAATGGATATACAGAAAGAACAAAAGTCAGGGGAACATAACTGCTTTCTGGCAGCACTAAATAGAGCAGGCCTATGATCTCCTTTCACTGAGTCTCCTTGAGGAAATTTCTTCTATTCCTCCTCTCTAAATTTTGAAAAATAACCCAATATACTTTTAAAGTTTCTTCTGGATAAGCTAGCCGGAGTCTAATTTTGTTGCTTTTATATAAGGAAAAGGACAACTAAATCTTCTAAAGATCAGGAGAGCTAGTTACTTTTCTGTGTAGTCTAATGTTATCACTAAAAAATACTAACTAATTTCCAAAGGAAAAGATGATATTCACATATCCTAGGAAGTAAACTTAAAAAAACAAAAAGTAAAACAAATGCACATTTCCTTTGACTCAGGAATTCTAGATGACAAAACTTAGCATTCATAATTAAGTGTACAAACATCCTTTAATGATTCATCAATTCTATTCTTAGAATTTAAACCATAGAAATACTTCAACAAGTAGACAACGATGTGCACAGAAATACATACTCAATACTGCTTAATGATAGTGAAAAATTAAAAATAATATACACATGCATAAAAGAGAAAGTTGGTTATAGTACAGCCATACAGTAAAACTGTGAGTAGACATTAGAAAGGATGCAAGAGGTCCAAATCCTGACTCAGAAAGATATCTAGGCAATTGAAAGAAAAAAGCAAGAACAGTATTCATATAATCCCTACACACATACATAAACCCATCCCACCACATACAAATATAGATATATATACATTCATAGAAAAAAGTCTGGAAAGATATATATTAACATTTTAAAACTGGTTATCTTTGGAAAATGGTGACGACAAAAGCTTTATTTTCAGCTTTACTCATTTTTCATACCGTAAAATTGAATGTATTACTTTTATAATCATAAGAAACAAGTCTTTTTTAAAGAAATATGTAAAATGGAAAGAATAAAAAGAGAAAATTAAAAGACTCTATAAATAAAGTGGAAACCTTTAAGTGGTAAGTATAAATGTCTATCATAATTCACACATACACAAAGTGTGAGTATATTTCAAGATTAATAACTGTGAGAATAAAATATTTACTTAAAAGAAGAGTAAGACTTACAGTTCAGATTAACTTGTTGAAAAAGACTAAGAATGTGATGAGGTCTAAATTAAATCAAACTGGATCATTACATTAATCAGCTTTGTTACACATAAATGCTCTATCTAGACTTACAGTTCTTATCTAAAGACATGATTGGCTTTTTTCAAAAATGGTACTTACAGTTCTCTATAATTTCATCAAAAACTGCACCAGTTTTCTGTTCAAACTGAAAAAGAAAAATAATATTATCATATCCTTGTAGCATACTTTTGATATCCCTCCCAATTCCTCCAAGAGCTATAATTTTCAACCCAAAGTATACAAATAAACAACAACATAAACAAAACACTACCAAGTAGAGTAAAATAAAGTTCAGAATAAATAAAGTTCTCAGGCCAAAACCAAAAATGAAGAGATAGGAGTTCCCTGGTGGTGTAGTGGCTTAAGGCTTCAGCGCTGGCACTATCAACTGGCCTGGGTTCAATTCCCGGCCAGAGAACTACCCACATACAAAAAAAAAAAAAAAAAAAAAAAAAGAAGAGATAAATGCATGCCCTCACTATAAAAAATCCTTATGATTTAAAAGTCACTTTCATGTCACAAAACAGAGGATCATATATATTTGTAATAATAATAAACAAAGCCAGTAAGTGTTCTCAATAAACACTTATTGAGAACTATGCAAAACTTCGAATCAAAACTGAACAGAACAATCAGCATCAACACGTTTTGCTCTGAGGTTAAACCCAGAACTGCTGCTCTTCAAATGAAAGTGAGCCATGCAACAAGGATGGTTGCTATTTTAACGTTAGGACCTACAACAGAAGTAAAGCCAAGTTGTCAGATAATTTCAGATCTTTAAAAGAGATACAGAACGGAAAAAAAATAAAGCAGAGGCAATTTCACCCAGGAGCTAAAATGCTCCATTCCTGGTCCTTAAAGGTCTCTTTACTTCAGCAAGTGTGAGAATTTCAGCTTCCTGCTTCCCTGCCTACCACTCATCAACTGAGACAAGAACACTCACTGAGACAAGAACGCAAGAAAGGCTGCTTTTTGATAAACCTTGCCTACTATAACCCAGTGTCTCCCCATTCAAGTGAGAAACGTTTAAGGGAAAAGGAACAATCTAGCTACCTACTCACATCTGCAGAAAAAACACAACAGCTAGCTATAGTAATCAACAGTATCTGATACTCATAAATGTGAGCAGACAAGCAGGGATCCCAGGCTTCTGAAAAAGATTACCATAAAAGAGCAGGTTCAAAGCGAACAAAGAGAACAACCACTTCAGGAGGAAAAATTTTTATTTTTTTACTGAACAGAAACTTCTAAAAAGTATTTTAAGTGGTATCTGAGATGTCTGAGAGGCTACAAAAGCAAATAACTAAACATGGATGGCCATGAAAGGGAGAGATGAGAGAATATTTGGAAACAAATAAATGACTGCAAAAATAAAAATTTTATTGGACAGGCTACTGACAAAGTTCTCAATCCATTTAAAAACAAATAAAACTTCTGAAGAAACAACAAGATGGTGGAGCAGAAGAAGCAGACCTTACTACGCAAGTTCACTTACCGCGGCGTGAACCTCGACCGGCAGGTAGCTGGACATACCTACAAGCAACTGATGCAGCTCTACAGCACTCGGCAGCGCCCTCAGCTGAACCGGGGCCTGCAGAGGAAGCAGAACTCGCTGCTGAAGCGCCTGCGCAAGGCCAAGAAGGAGGCCCTAAACGAGGCCCTAAACGAGGCCCGAGGTGGTGAAGAAGCATTAGTGGAACATTATCATCCTGCCTGAAATGGTGGGCAGCATGGGGCAACTAGAATGGCAAGACCTTCAATGAGGTGGAAATCAAGCCAGTGATGACTGGCCACTAGCTGGGCGAGTTCCCCATCACCTACAAGCCAGTGAAGCACAGCCGACCTGGCATCCGGGCCACCCACTCCTCCCGCTTCATTTCCCTGAAGTAGCCTGCCCTGCAATAAAGGCACAGATCTCTGTAGTAAAAAAAAAAAAAAAAGTCAAAGAGTTGGAAAAAATATTTTATATAACAACATGGAAGACTGAAACAGTATGTGATAACAGCAATCTCAAAGGCATCCCCAAAGGAGAGAACAATAGAGGGATAAAATAATACAAGAAAATGTCCCTGAACTAAACGTGAGTATTTGAGACTGTGAGCTCATCAAATACCAAAGAGAAAATGAAGGTGGGAAAAAAAAAAAAACACATCCTGGTGAAATTTCAGAATTCCAAAAGAAAATAACAAGAGGAATAAAGAAAACTATAGTATAGGTGATTCATAAAACACATCTAATGTAACTGAATTCAACTATATAAACACTGAAAATGAAAGGAAAGCAAAAGAAAGAAATAGTAAAGGCCACTCTACCTACCATTCCATTCAATATGTTATGCTCCAGAACAAAAGCAAAATGGGACATGAAACTCTGTAAGACAAATAATGAAAGCACTTTTCTGCAGTAGAGAGGGATCAAAGTGTTTAAAGATAATGCACTTTTTGTAAAATACTGCCTCTAAACACTTTACATAGTGCTCAACCAAAGAAACTACAATCACACTTAATGTTATAAGAAGAGGGGTCACATTAGGTGGTGAACTTATTATGCATCAAGTTGACAATGCACTGTGGAATTGTATGCCTGAAACCTATGTAATCCTTGCTAACAGATGTCACCCCAATAAGTCTAACAATAAAAATGAATTAAAAAAAATGTTATTTATGATATTACTAAGAGTGGTATGTCTGTATCTAATGAGTGACTTAAAGGGATTTTCTACCGTAATTTCTAACGTATGTTTTCTATAAGAAACAAGAACTGGACTTATATCACACTTCCTTGCAAGCTGGAACACAAAAAATCAATGACTACCATGTTCTAAAAGGAAAAGAATATCTGGAATTTAGATCACTCAATTATTATGAAAAAATTTAACAAAATTAAAATGAAATGCATTAATTAAAATTATACTGAATACAAGAAATATTAGCAACTGATTATGACTCAAAAGAAATAAAGAAACCTAGATGAGAACATCAGGTGCTGACACTTCAGCAGTCTTTCAAGTGGCAAAAATTCCAGTATTAAATTCCTTTTTCTATGGTTTAAAACCAAACCCTGTTTTCCCACTCTCCTTCTCAAAAAGAAAAAATACAAAGACTACAACTTTGCCTCTTGATACCAAACCATTTATATGTTTGTTTTGTTTTTTTTTTACAATGACTGCCAACTGGATACAGGGTTTCTTCTTCGGATGATGAAAATGCTCTAAAATGGACTATGGTTTGCATAACCGTGAAAATACTACAAACTACTGAACTGTGCACTTTAAATGGGTTAATTGCAAGGCATATGAATTACATCTCCATAAAGCTGTTTAAAAATACACAGAAAAATACAGTTGACCCTTGAACAACACGGGTTTGAACTACGTAGGTCCACATAAATGAATTTTTTCAATAAATACCATTAACGTATTTTCTCTTCCTTATGATTTTGTAACATTTTCTTTTCTCTAGCTAATTTTAGTCTAAAAACACAGTATATAATACGTATAACATACAAAACATGAATTAATCAACTGTTTATGTTATCAGTGAGGCTTCTGGTCAACAGTAGGCTATTATTTAAGATTTTAGGGAGTCAAAAGTTATATGCAGAATTTCAACTGCATGAGTGAGAGGGAGGGTTGGTGTCCCTAACCTCTGCATTAAAGGTCAACTGTAGTTTAAACTAGCTCAAATATTACAGGGAATTTATTGGCATATGAAAATAAAGTCTGGAAACTGGGTAAGTTTCAGGCACATTTTTATTAGTGTTCTAGCTTCCCTTCTTTATTCATCTCTCAATTCTTCCCACCTCTAAGTTTCAGCTTCATCCCTGCAACATACCATCTACAAAAAAGAGACTACAGATGTCCCACAATTCCTAACAATGTTCCTGATCATTTAATGGGCTGGACCACCTCATAACCAGACAACAATTAACCTAAGCTTTATTTCCTGAACCAACTATTTTATCAAGGAGGATAGCATTACCTTGTTTAGCTTAGACAATTCATGAAGTCTCCTCTGCCCATTCAGATCACTTGCCTGTTACACAATGGAAAAAAGGAGTAACAAATATTGGGGAATCAACCAATGTCCACTCCAGTGAACTGATAAACTCATTTTTTTCCCCAGCTGTTGACATGTCTATGTGGCTAAAAACAGCAAAAAATAAACTGAGAAAAGTCCTGGGTTTCTTTTTTCCCCAAGTCCATACCCATTCCTCTAAAGATGCATTTGGGTAAATCCTCAGTATATAAATACAGTAGACTCTCAGTTAACCAGCACCCATAGGGATTGGTAGATGCTGGATAAATGTATGTAAACTCTCTGTTAATCAGAACTCAAGCAACTGGCACACTCAAGCAACCGGCAAAAAAAATCCATTCCAGTCTTTATTCAGTGGGGGAAAGGAGAGAGCAGAAAAGCCCAGGATCCTCCATTAAAAGGCCACAGAAATATAGGCCACCATTTTTAAAAATCCATAACTATATTAAAATTCCAAAAATGAGAGCAGACACAGATTACACAGATAACTATGTACAGTCTATCTTTCCTAACTATAAGTCCACCCCCCTTACTCTTATGTCACTAGAGTGTAAGCTAATTAAGAGTAGGTCTTTGATATTCCCAAAGTGTCTGGCATTATTGTACACACTCAATAAATATTTACTAATGAACAACAGATGCATGTCTCAGGCACTGAATATTTAAACAAAGAGACCATGAACACAGACATACAGTACTTTGCATTCTCCTTCTGCTACCCACTACCTGCCACTCTGTTCTACATGTAGCGTCAGATGTCCACACACAATCTTCTTGCAAGCACCTTTAACTCCCAGGCAAATCAGCTCGTGCCAAGACATGTCTGCCTGACCCTCTGGTATAAGAGGGCTGTCTGGAAAGTATCCAGCCATGTAATATGAAAGACAGAGGCATTTATGGCTGGATTTTTTTTCTGCACAGCCCTCGTATATAATCACTTATCTCTATTGACAAAATGATACATAGGCAGGCAGGCAGGTAGGCAGGCAGGAGACAAAGGAAATATTGAAAGGAAGACATTTTGATGATATTCAGGACATCAAAGGTACTATGATGACAGCTCTGATGGCCATTCTAGAAAAAGTTCCAAAACTGCTTTGAAGGGTAGACTAGGTGCTGGAGTCAGTGCAAAGCTTCCCAAGGGGAGAACTTCAAAGGTGACCGTAGTGATACTCAGTAAGGAGGTACATAGCACTTTTTTCTAAGATAGTTCGCAAACTTAATTGTCAGTTCTTGTTCTTGTATAGAGGTCAGGAAGGAGATAGGAACTATTCCTTAATTTAATGTGAAAGTTGATTTAGAATTAAAACTGGTGAAAAAGTGGGAGAGAAGATCAAGAAAAGCAAAGCAAATGTAAAGGTTCTTAGCAGGACAAAGAGTACAGAAATCAAAGAACAGAAAGGCTATGTGGATTAGAATTCTGGATGTAAAGCAGGCCAACAGTCTAATATAAAACTGACAACTAATGATGGGCCAAACACTGCAGGACATTCTTCATAGACAGGGTAACCATATATTCATTAGCCAAAAGCATCTTGGTTTATGCCTCATCACCATGTAATTGTTAATGTGCTCCCTTTCACTCTCAAAAAATTGTGTCCCAGTTTGTAAACCTAAGTATTAATCATGTTTAGATACTGGATGCTACCCTTAGAAAAACCACTGAAGAAGATGGCAGGAAGATTTCAGTTCTGAAAACAATTACTCTGGCTATAAAGTCATTTCTGACTCCTACCCCAAAGTTCTAATCATACCATTTTCAAACTGTTTTCTCCTACTGAGAATGATGTCTATTTGATGAAATCCTACTGCTTCTTTCAAGTATAGCTCTTCAGTGAAGTCTTTGCTGATAACCTATTTAGAATTCATTACTCCTTCTCTGCAGCACTTAATTTCTACTTCATTTATAGTCATTGTGGCACAGTTAATTTATGTACATGTCAGTATTACTGTACAGGTAAATCTTTTTCATCCTAGGATACCCATAGTCCCTGGCATATTATACAGTAAGACTTCATTTAACATCATCAATGGATTCTGCAACTTAAAACCTTTTTCCTGTTGGCACTGAGAATACTCACCAGTGGTGCTTGTGGCTGCAGCATTCATCCCACGATAACTTGCACATTACAGTCCTAACCTTACCCCCAAGTTATGTGCTTTGAAATTTATCATACGAAAAAATATTAAATACTGATCGCCATACACATTTCTGTTACATTAGGATTAGAGACAAGCTCTGTTTAGAAGTAACTCCAAGAACAGTTTTTATATTTTATTTTCACATTGAAATACGTGTTGGGGGTTCCCTGGTGGTGTAGTGGCTAGGCTTCAGTGCTCTCAACACCACAGCCTGAATTCGATTCCCAGCCAGGGAACCACCAAAAACAAACAAACAACAACAACAACAACAACAACAACAAAACTGTGTTAATGTAAAATCAAATGAATACAGCAGTGAGCTGCACATTTTGTTTTATAAATGGGAAAAGGGTTAAGCAAAACAATATATAGCAACACCAATTTTATCAGAGGCTAACTGATATAAACAAGTTCCTAAAGCATTTCATTGTTATAACAAAATGATGCTGAACATAATGACATCATTCAAGGAACTGCTGTAATGCGTAATCTCGCAATGTCTTTTTTACTAACTGAATGCCATACTTTGCATTTCTCAATTATTTGTTATACAAAACCTTCAAGACAGTCTAAGAAAAAGTTCTATGATCAAATAAATATGGGACATATAAATTTTTTTCAGCGATTAACAATGCTTGTTAATTTATTAACTGCTAAGAAGTCTAAAACTAAAGAAACCTTATTAGTTTGTTCTGCCTAGCATTTTTCAAATGTACATGACTACAGAACCTCTTTAAAGGATAACATTGATATACTACAGAAATACTATGCTAAATTATGCTAGCAGTTGAAGGTTTCTACATATTTCAATACAAGAAGGTCATTTTTAGTTTAGCGGTATACTCCAAATAATGGTTTTTAGTTTTGTTTTGTTTTTTTAAATAATGCCATTTGACCATCTGCAGATTTCACAAGTATTGTACAAGCAAGGACTTTTTCACTTGGTAGTTTACAAATACAAAGAACAGAGTTTAATTATTTTACATGCTTAAGAATATTTATCTCAAATTATCAGCCAAATTAACAAGGACATATTAAATAAGGATAGTAAATAATTGGGTCCTAACACTGTCTTCCTATGAAGTCTCTTCTTCCACCACTAATTATCTCTCCTACAAGTAGGGACCATTCTTAACTCACAGTTCAGGTATCCATTTATAATCAACTGAAGTTGGCAGACAAAATCAAATATTTACCATTTAATTACCATTAAAGTGGTAATATTACCACTACTTTACCTTATTTTGAAAGTTCTAGTCTATGCAGTAAGAAAAAAATATAAAATGTAAAAATAGTGAAAAGGAAACAAAATTATCATTTTTTATAGGTAATATACTATAGTCTAGTTGAAAAGTCAAAGGGAGACTGAAAAAGTATTAGGAATAAAAATACATTTCAATAGAGTGACTACAAAATTCAACATTCAAGAAAGCAAAAGAATCCTATGAACTAGCAATAATTAGTAAAAATACAACTGAAAATATCCAATTCACAATAAAACTACATATAGAAAGACCTAAAAATAAACTTAATAAATATAGAAAATAATTATGAGAAAAACTACAAAACTTTTCTGAGAGTAACTAGGTGATATACCATGTACACAAGTGGTCCCCAACCTTTTTGGCACCAAAGACCAGTTTTGTGGAACAATTTTTCCATGAATGGGGGGGGGGGGTTCCAGAATGATTCAAACACATTACATTTATTGTGCATTTTATTTCTATTATTAATAATACACTGTAATATATAATGAATTATGCAACTCATTTGCCAGTATAAAGCCTGCTACCAGATGCAGCTTAACCGTTCTTTGCCACTCATTGATTCAGTATGAGTCTGCAAGTAATTGATTTATTATGGTCTCTGCACAGTCAAACCTCTCTGCTAATGTTAATCTGTATTTGCATCTGCTTCCCAGCGCTAGCATCACCGCCTCAGCTCTACATCAGATCATCATCAGGCATTAGATTCTTATAAAGGAGCATGCAACCTAGATGCCTTGCATGAGCAGTTCACAATAGGGTTCTCGCTCCTGTGAGAATCTAATGCCTCCACTGATTTGCAGGAGGCAGAGCTTAGGCAGTAGTGGGAGCCATGGGGAACAGCTGTAAATACAAATGAAGCTTCACTTGCTTGGCCGCCACTCATCTCCTACTGTGTGGCCCAGTTTCTAACAGGCCACGTACTGGTACCCAGGGCATGAACCAGGGGCTGGAGACCTGCAAAAACTTCATGTTAAAGGAACTTTTGGAAAGGGCAAAGAGTAAAATGTTGGAAGCTGAACCAAAGTTGGAAAGGATATGACAGTTTGCAAAGGTGTAGAAAAAAAACTTTCTGTATCCCAGGTTATATGAGGAAAAGAAGGCGGCAAGCACTGTCTACCCTTCGTAAAAATTTTTACAAAAAATAAAACGTATTGATTCTCAAAGTTTCTTGTGCTTTAAATTATAAAATAGTAAATATTACTTACAAATATATAGGGAAATGAAAAATACTGTATAATAGTACAAGTTTTAAATGTTTTGACAAAATTTTAAAGGTCACAGAACAATTGTAATTTTTTTACCTTGGATTATTAAAATTGCTTTGCTCCATCAGTTTCAGCTTGCAAGGTCATTTTTACAGTCCTGCAATGCATTTTAAAGTATTGCCTGTATAAAAAATATGTATTTTTCAATAACCACCTATTTTTCCACATTGATAAAACGATTATAAAGATCACTGGTATAAATAAATTTCAAAGTATAATGAGGAGATGTTTGAATGGGAGTAGCAATAGATACAGACTACCATTACCATTTTAGGGGAGAGGAGGAAGATTGGACAATTAATTTGGAGTGGTTTGGTGCAAGCATAAAAACAATTTGAAGCTTCTGCTTAATCTTTGAGATTCTTGTAAATTTTAAAGTACACTCTAGGATTTAAGTTTTTAATATAAACAAATTTTAAATTATTTATGAACTATGAACAGTAATTCTACTACTCAGCAAATATTTATTGAACTTCTGTTTTGTATTGGATATCATAGATGCTAGGCTTATAACAATAAGGAAGAAAAATCTCTCTAGACTAGGATGCACTTTAATCTGCCCCCTGCTTTGATAAATGTGGCATCTCTAATCCTTTAGAGTCTTAATTTCATTAAGGTTCTATTGAAAGAAACTATTGTGTGATGAGGAAAACAAGAAGTATTCTCTGTCAATGGACCTGCTCTAAAAGAATTGTTAAAAAGGGTTCTTTATATAAAAATCAAATATCAAAAGAAAATTTAGAACATCAGGAATGAAGAAAGAGGAATAGCATTGGTAACGATCTGAATAAACATAACTCTTTATAGGTACAGTCCAATTTTCCTACCCTTAGTTCTTTTACATGTTTGACAACTGAATGTAAAAACTGAAACATGACGTGATAGGGATTTGATATGTTATTTGTAACGTGACAACTACAACATAAAGGGAGAGGATAAAACAACCTTTATAGTGGTATCTCCATTTCACCTGAAGTGATAAAATACTGAGTTCAGTCCAGTCACTTGCCAACAGATATTTCCTAATATAAATCAGGCACAAGCTATGCTGGTCACAATGTTAATATCGAAAAACAAAGAGCTTTAAATAAAACAAAGGGTTCTATTTAAAGAAAATAAAAACAAAGAGTTCCTATATTCCTTCATAGTCCATCACATATATTATAGATATTAAACTTTCTGGCAGTGTCCAACCTTTTGGCTTCCCTGGGCCACACTGGAAGAATTGTCTTGGGCCACACATAAAATACACTAACACTAACAACAGCTGATGAGTTTTAAAAAAAAAGTTGCAAAAAAAATCTCATGTTTTAAGAATTTGTGTTGGCCACATTCAAAACCGTCTGGGTCACAGTTTGGATATGCAAATATTAAACGAAGAACTAAAAAGTTAGATGAATGCTGTCATGGAGAAGGAAAAAATGCTATGGTATTTAATTAATGGGAATTTAACCTAGGCTACAAATCAAAAAGGCATCTTTTACACCAGAAGGATGGAAAAGAACTTACTAGAGGGGTTTTAAGAACAGCAAAGAGTACACAGAGAAATTTAAAGCTTTCTACGACAGAAGAAATGGGGGACTGGAGTTCCCTGGTGGTGTAGTGGCTTAAGGCTTCGGCGCTGGTGCTGTCAACGCTGCAGCCTGGGTTCGATTCCCAGCCAGGTAACTACCCACATACCAAAAAAAAAAAAAAAAAAAAAAAAAAAAAAAAAAAAAAAAAAAAAAGAAAAAAGAAATGGGGGACAGGTGTAAGAGAGATGAGAGAGAAAATTAGATACTCCATAATCAGGGCTACATATCCCCAGCCTTGAATGTTTTTCACTTTATCACATGGTTAACAGAAAGCCACCGAAAACTTCAAGTAGAAGAGTTAACATGATTATATTAAAGACTTTAAAAGAGCACTCTGGAACATCTTGCATCAAAAAGAAAGGAGAAAAAGGAAAGGAAAAGGAAAAAAAAAAAAAAGAAATGGAAAGGAGAAAGGAAAGAAGGGGAAGGGGGGGAAGGAGGGAGGGAGGGAGGACAATTAAAAAAGAAAGACAGAAAGAGAAACTAGGTTGAAGGAAATTCCATGGGCTCAATTTGGAATAGTTTGAACGTTAAAATAAGTAATGGCAACAACAGATCATAATAAACTAATTTAAGAATCCAGGAGACCACAGTTATACTAAAGAATAAACAATCACACACAGAAGTAAAATTAAGACAAAGGCCTGGGAGTTCCCTGATGGTGTAGTGGCTTAAGGCTTTGGCGCTGGCTCTGTCAGCGCTGCGGCCTGGGTTCGAGTCCCAGTCAGGGAACTACCCACATACCAAAAAGCAAAAAAAAAAAAAAAAAAAAAAAAAAAAAAAAAAAAAAAAAAAAAAAAAAAAAAAAAAAAAAAAAAAAAAAAAAAAAAAAAAAAAAAAAAAAAAAAAAAAAGACAAAGGCCTAAAACAGGGTGAGAGGAAGGGGAGGAAAGGAGGTAAATGAAATATACCAGGGTTGCCAAAACAATGTATACACATTGTAAGAGATGTTATCTATGTATTACTTTTCAAAGTTGAATTGAATTACAGTAGCAATGTGTACTATGAGACATTCACTCAAAAGGTGGTCTTAATGAATGCTAGCCTCACCACGCGGCAAACAGCACAGTCAAAGAAAATGGCAGAAGCACAGTTGTAGTTCAAGGAGCACAAGACCATTCTCAACTGGTGTTTGAGTGCAATTGAGTTTCTCCTATGTGCTCCTGATTTAACACCTGTTGACTTCTACCTATGGGGAACCTTAAAGGATGTGGTGTACCACAGAAAACTGGCTATACTGGCGGTTCGGAAGAAATTAAAACAGTATGTGCAGTGATACAAGTGGACACTCTGGCAGATGTTACTCAAGCAGTACTTCGCTGTAATCAGAAGTGTCTGGATGCTGATGGTAACCACTTCGAGCACCTCTCGCAAATGCAGAAGTCAAAGGTGACTTGTATACATCTTTTGTTATTGGTATATACTGAGTATCTCAATTTTAATATAGTTTTTTCCTTTCTTATAATGTGTATACTTTTTGTGGCACCCTCTGTATTATTGTAAAGAATGACAAATGATGTAACTTTTAAAAGATACATGTAATCTCTAGGGCAACTTCTAAAAAATATATTACACAAAGTACATGAAACACTTAAAATGTAACAGTGAAAAAGATGCAACCAAACTACAATAAAAGAGAACAAAGAATAAATGGGATAAAAAAAAAAAAAAAAAACCACCACTCAAAACTAACTGAACATCAACTGTAATTGAAATAAAAAGCAAGATGGAAGAAATAAACCAAACTACATAAGTAATTATATTAAATCTAAATGGAATAAATACAATTAAAAAGTACCACACTAAAAAAAAAGGCAAGACCTAACTATAATGTATGTCATTATAAAAAACACATTTTAAATAAAGACACAGATTCACTGAAAGTAAAAGAGAATACATACCATTCAAATCTAAGAATAACCTAATATTAACAACATTAATGTCAGAAAAAGTAAACTTAAAGAGGAGTATTACAAAAACAGTCATATAATAATGATCATCAGTGCTCACCTCAGCAGCACATATACTAAAATAATGATCATCAACAAGATCATTCTTAATGTATGGCAACTAATTAACACAACTTCAAAGTACATGAAGCAAAAAATACCTTAAGTTATAAACATAAACTCTCCAATTATGATTATAGATTTATAGCTGTCAGTAATTTTAGAACAAGGAGATAAACAATAAAGACAAAAATGTAACAATTCTATCAATAAAGTTTACCCAAGTGTCATATATAATAACACCAACCAAGTGTACTATATACTTCTTTTACTGTACATAGAGCAAGCACCAAGATAACATGCTGAACCATAAAAAAGCATCAAGAGAAATAACTGAAATAGAAGATATATTCACTAACCTCAGCAGTATTAAACTAGACATCTCTAACAAATAACACCAAAATGTGTACCATTAACATGCTTCTATGTAAACCACGTATTAAAGTTAAAAAAAAAAAAAAAAAAATCACAGAGAAAAAAAAAATCTTGAATTAAATAGTGAAAACAAAACTTACCAAGAATTCTGGAATGCATTAAAAGCAGTGTTTAAAAATGTTGATAGCTTTAAACATTTGTATTTTTTAAAAGAGTGTCAAATAAAAAAATAATAATAATAAAATGAAAGAATGTCAAATCAAAAGCCTAGGAAAAGAGCAAAGTAATCTCAAAAGGAGTGAGAAGGAAATTATAATAAAGATATTTTTAAAAAATTAAAAAATGAAATGCAATTAAAAATTTAGTGAAATCAACAGTTGATTCTCCTTAAAACATCAATGTAACTGAAAAAACCTCTAGCTAGACAGATCAAAGAAAAAATTAAGAAGACACAAACTGACATCAGGAATCAAAGGGACAAAACTACACATCTACAAACACTAAAAGGGTAAGAAAACATTATGAATAATTCAGCCAATAAATTCAACTACTTAAGGTTAAATGGATAAATGCCTCAAAAGATACAACCAACCAAAAATAAAGCAAGAATCAACATAAATTTTTTTGAACTTTCATAAAAATTTATTTGAGCCAAAGGATACACCTGGAAGCAGGATCCCAAAAGGCCTAAAACAAGGTGAGGGGAAGGGGAAGGAAGGAGATAAATGAAATGCTTCCAAAAATTCTTGTATCCATTTTAAAATTCAAATGATTAACTGAACTTCTCACAAAGAAAATTCCAGGCCCAGATGGATTTACTTGTAAAACTATAAAACATTTAAGAAGGATATACCATATTTTGCCTGTATAATGCACACTATTTTGCCCAATTTTGTGAGGGAAAAGTAACGCTGCACATTATACATAGGTAATACTAATTCCATATCGATATAAATGTTTTTAATTCTTTTATTTATACTTATGAGTTAAAAGTTAACTCTAGAAATCAATTAATAAAATCTGTGTGCAAAATAATACCCTGGAATACAATAATTGGGATTTTTTTTAATAGAAAACAATTTTATACATAAAATTTCTTGTATCTATTTGTTCTTGTGTTTTGTAATTATTTGTTACATAACATTTCTTGTACCATATGTTAAGAAATAAATTCTAAAATTCCTTTTTAACACAAAAAACAAGTACCTAAATATAAACAAATAAAAATTTGAATTCAAAAATTAAAATGAATGTCCCTGAATGTCTGGGCCAAAAACAAGAGTGCTCATTTATATACAGGAGCGCATTATACACAGCAAAATACGATAATAATCATCTTACCCAAACTTATTAAGAAATTAGTAAGAAGAAATATTTATAAACTCAATTGGTAAGACCAGCATTACCCTAACATCAAAGACAGTAAAAGAAAACTTCTAATCAATAGTGCACATGAACATAGATACAAAAGTTCTTATCAAAACATTATAAATTTAATCCAGGAACATATAAAAAGTATTATCCATCATAATCATATGGAGTTTACAGAAATGTAAGTTGGTTTAACATTCAAATAACAAAGGAATAGTCAGTGTGAAAACAAAGAAACTATATATGATCTTTGTAATACATGCAGAAAAAACATTCGATAAAATTTAACTCCATTATGTAAAAAAATTCCTGGACAACTAATAATAGAAGAGAATATCTAAACCTGAGAGATGGAATCTATGATAATCCTACAAAGTCATCCAAATTAGAAAGGAAAAAGGAAAATTTTCTGTTTGCAGATAATATGATCTTAATGTGGAAAATCCTAGATACCACCAAAAACAAAAAACAAAACAAAAAAAAAAAAACAACCTGTTAAAACTAATAAATGAATTCAGCAAAGTAGCAGGATACAATGTTAACACAAAAGTCAGTAGTAAGTGGTATTTCTACACTCTTAATCAACAATCTAAAAAGGAAATTTCAAAAATAATTCTATTTACAATAGCATCAGAAAGAATACAATAAATTAATTTAACCAAGTAGGTGAAACACTTGTACAATGAAAACTACAAAATATTCTGAAAGAAATTAAAGAAATAGAAACACTTCCCATTTCTATGGTTTGGAAGACTTAATATTAAGATGTCAAAACTACCCAAAATGATCTACAGATTCAATGCAATCCCTAACAAAATCCCAATAATGTTTTTGCAGAACTAGAATAACACATCCTAAAATTCATATAGAATCTCAAGGGGCACTGAATAGTCAAAACAGTTCTAAAAATGAAAAGCAAAGCTGGAGGGTTCACACTTCTGTTTATAAAACTTATTACAAAGCTAGAGTAATCAAAACAGTGTGGCACTGGCATGAAGACATACATACAGACCAATGGAATGAAACAGAGAGCTTTGAAAAAAACCCTTCCATATATGATAAAATAATTTTGATAAGACTGTGCCAAGGCCATTCAATGGATAAAGAATAGTCAACAAATGGTGTGGGGAAAATCGGATATCCACATGCAAAACAATGACACTAGACCTTTATGTCACACCATATACAAAAATTAACTTAGGGAGTTCCCTGGTGGTGTAGTGGCTTAAGGGTTTGGCACTGTCAACACTGCAGCCTAGGTTCGGTTCCCAGCCAGGGAACTAACCACATTTAAAAAAAAATTTTAACTTAAAAAAGATCAAAGACCTAAATATAAAACCTAAAACTCTAAAATTCTTAGGGCAAAATCTTCAGGACAACTGAATGTGCCAATGACTTTATAAATGATATCAAATGCACAGGCAACAAAAAAAATAGACAAGTTAGATTTCAGAATAAAAAATTTTTAATTTTGTGCATCAAAATTACTCAGTATCAACAGACTAAAAAAAGTTAACTCACACAATGTGCTAAAATATTTATAACTGTATCTGATAAGGAGTTAATATCCAAAATACACAGAGAACTCCTAAAATTCCACCAAAAATAATCACCCCGATTCAAAAATGGGCAAAAGACTCAGACATTTCTCCAAAGACATACAAATGGCCAATAAACACATGAAAAGACACTCAATATCATTAATCACTTGGGAAATGTAAATCGAAACTACAATGAAATACCACCTCACGTTCATCAGGATGCCTACTATCAAAAAAACAGAAAACACGGCGTTCCCTGGTGGTGTAGTGGCTAAGGCTTCGGTGCTGTCAACACTGCGGCCTGGGTTCAATTCCCAGCCAGGGAATTGCCCACATAAAAAAATCAACAACAACAAATAAACTTCCAAAAAAAAAAAAAAAAAAGATACAAAAAAAAAACAAAAAACAAAAAACCAGAAAACAGAGAACACAATGCCCCACATAGATGATATAAGAACTGTACACCTGGAACCTACGTACCAATGTTACCCCAATAAATTTAATTAAAAAAAAAAAAAACAAAAAAAAACAACACATGTTGACTAAGATGTGGAGAAATTAATCCTTAGGCATTGGTGGTAGAAACGTAAAAAGGTATAGCTGTTGTGGAAAACAGTGTGGCAGGTTCTCAAAAAATTAAAAATAGAATTACCATGTGATCCAGTAATTCCACTTCTGGTCATGTACTCAAAATAACTGAAAACAAGGTCTTGAAGAGATACCTGTACACCCACATTCATAGCAACATTTTTGCAATGACTAAAATGTAAAAACCCAAGTGTCCACTGACAGAAGAATAAATAAGCAAAATGTATATACATCATGGAATATTATTCAGCCATTAAAAGAAAAGAAATTTTGACATATGGTACAACATGGGTGAAACCTGAGGACATTATACTAAGAGAAATAAATAGAGACAGTAGAATGGTAGTTGCCAAATGTTGGGATTAGGGAAGAATGGGAAATTATTGTTCAATGGGTATAGAGTTTCAGTTTTACAGATGAAAAGATGAAAAGAGCTAAAGATGGTGGTAATCATTGCATAACATTATAAATTTATTTAATACCACTGAATTGCACATTTAAAATGGTTGAGATGGCTAATTTTATGTTATGTGTATTTTACCACTTTTCCATTTTTTGCTTTTTTTTAAGCAAAAATTTTTCAGGTATACAATAGCTGGAATTCAGCAGCTGCAGCACACAAGCACAACAAGAAGTATTAAAGGTTAAGGCCTTCAGAAAGAAGTAAAATGACATCACATGAAAATCAGGGTCTACCCAAAGGAATGAAGAGTACTAGAAATACAAATATCTGAGTATGCCAATTATAAATATATTTCCTCTCAACTCCAAATCTACTCTTCTCTGCCTTGCTTTGTCATAACATGATAACAGAGCTGGCACCTAAACATTTCTCCTTTTCCAACTGGCACAATGTTAACCATGTTTGTCAGCAGATGGCACTGAAAGAGTACTACAGAAGGAAGGGGGCTCTCTTCCCATTAAACTGTGCTCTAAATGGCTTGCTTCAGTGGAGGTTACTGGTGTGTAAGACAACCTATGACCCTCCCCCCAGGTGCCAACTTCCCACCAAGTCTCCAGTGACAAACACACAACCCCATGAATGGTTTCCTAGCAAGTTTTGTCAGCACCTCAGAGGATAGGAGGCTTCCTAGAGAATTACGCCAGTGTCCTAGATAGCTTCTTAGCCAGGTTCAGCAAGGGGCTTCCTAGTGGCTTTTGTCAGCACCGCAGAGGGAGGTTTCCTGCTTGCCAACAAAAATCTGCAGCACCTCAAACTTCTCCAACATTCAATGGAATAGACCATCTCCAACAAGATCTGAATCTCAGCCTTAAAACTGAGATGAGGCATCTTTCAAATCTGTTCCATCCCTGTTCCCTCTACCTGCTATTCTGCATACTTTAAAGTTCTCTTTCCACCTTAGGGTTAATTCTCTGTTGATGATTTGATTAATAATTCGTTCTTTTTTTTTTTTTTGGCGGAGGTGGAGGTGGGGGGTGGAGGGTGTTCCCTGGCTGGGAATCAAACCCAGGCAGCGGCGCTGAGAGTGCTGAAGCCTAGCCACTATACCACCAGGGAACCCCTGCTGATTAATAATCCTTTACATTAAACTTTCCCTATTCAAATTACTGTGAGGTTTCTGACCTCTGATTAATAAAGGAATGGTACTGACAGTAGTCACAACAGCAGACAAACAAAGGTAGGATTTGAAGATTGGTTTGGTTGAGTCCTTGGCCTTAAGCAAAGGAATCAAGCAGAAAATAGGATGTTAGTAAACCCTGGAACACAACAGCATCAGAGTTAATCAAGCTATCACCTGTAGTTGATTATGATGAATTGCCAACTAAAGCAAGTGCCTGGGGAACCCAAATGGCTGTTGCCCTTGAGACTGTTGAAGCAGTCGTGATGACTACAACGTCTGTTATGTGAGATGGATTCTGTAAGTGCTCTTGAGCAGTTGTAGAAGAAAGTAAGTTCAAGTCCATTAACTCTCATATCAAATCAGTCTGAGAAACAGAGCACTTTCATGACAGCATTACAAAAAAAAAACCCTTAATGCTTGTAACTACAAGTTGTTATGGCTGAAAATCAAATGCAAATTTTAATTAGGCAAATAGCTGAATTACATCATCAGATGAATTCATAGTCTCACAAGTTTCTCATGTGAAAGTCAGCGCAATGACTGGGGAGAAAAATGGGACCCTGAAACTTAGAATGGGAATATGTAGTTGAACCAGAATGAAATAGACAATTTCAAATCTCTAGTGGAATTAAGTTACCCTTCTGGATTCTAAGGAGAGTAGCTTTCCTTTGCTTGTAAATCCTGTGATATCCTTATGTGAAGCAAGTAACTTGCAGTGGGATGTTCATTCTCCTCATGACCAACCACAAACAATAGTGTTGCTACTAGACCCGTAACTAGGTTCAAATTTCAGCATGTTATAGAGGAACAGATACTACTATAACCCAAGAGGAATACCTTACAAACTAAAAAAAGCCAGGATTTTGCTAATACATAAGGACAAAAACCTGGGGAATGTGTATAAAAATAGATGCGAAGGGTATTAGCACAAAGAGGTTAGAATTCATTAATATAAGTGAACTTACTACAGATTCTGAATTTAATGTTAGTTTGTGCAGTTGAAAGTGACTCTAATGGCTTACTTGTAAATTGAAACTTAATACTCAACAACAGCTGATAATCATTAGGGAAATACAAATCAAAACTACACTAACAATGAACAGTAAATGAGTTTTAATAAGGTTGAACTACTAGAGTTTCATTGGCATTATGTGGAGGAGAAAATCCAAAAGCTTAGGGAGATAGAAATATTAGAATGGATTTATCCTCTGCAACCTGTACCCAACTATATTCCCTCAAAAGCCCAGGAGACACTACAAGGGCTGTTTGGAAAGTATCCAACTATGTAAAATGAAAAATAGAGGCATTTATGGCTGGACTTTTTCCAGATAGCCCTCGTATATTATTAGTAGGGGCAGCAATGCATACTTGAAAAGCTGTGTGGCTGCTTATTATTGCAGGTCAGGTATGACTATGGGGAATGTCACCACTGAGGTGGGCTACTTGAGTTCACTGACAATGATGGGATCCCAAGGTAGCAGAGGCCAAGTGGCAGCACTCAACCCCAAGGATAAGGGCAGCAGGGACATACCGGTAATCAGAATGCTTTGGCCCGCAGGGATCTTTGGCAGTGGCTAATTGATCACGATGTTCCTAGGAATGAAATACATGGGCAGTTTAATCTACATAACAGAAAAATGCCTAAATCTGGTGGCCAAAACCGATGTGCGTCATCACAGTGTAAATCACGTACTAATGTACTCTTGCCCAGTTTCCAAACCTAGTCAGTTCACAGACCCTTAGCTCTGTTTGGAGAGACTGAGTCCCCTTAAAGGACTCTGCACCATTACAAGTACACACCATAAATTCCCTCCAAGACTTCCCCAAAGGGACTGACAATCATTTAGAAGAACAGTAGTTTTCAATCAGGGGCAAGTTAGCTCCCCAAATCTAAAAAATTTGGCAATGTCTAGGGGCATCTCTGATTATCACAACTGGAGAGTTCCACTGACTCTAGTGAGTAGAGGCCAGGGATGCTGTGAAACACCTAACAATGAACAATACAGCCTCCACAACAAAGAATACTCTTGACTTAAATACCCCTACACAATCTGGACAGTTAACTACCTGACTCCATCTACTACTTACCACCACCTTGCTCACTCATTTTCAGCTATCACCTCTTTGCTCTTCATAAAACATGAACAGCTCTCTCCTGCCTCATAGACTTTGCCCTTGTTCCCTCTACCTGGAATGTTCTTCCTCTCGTTCTCACCTCCTTAAAAATTTTGCTTAAATGTGACTATTTAAAATTGCAATGCCCTTTTCACCACAGGACACTGTGTCTCCTTTTTCTGCTTTGTTTCTCTACAGAAATGCTCCATTTTAGATTCTTTATATTATTTGATTAGCATTTCTCTCTCCTAGCACTAGAATATAAACTCCACAAGAGCATAGATTTTCTCCATTTTATTCATTACTGTAGCCTCCGTACTTACAATGGTTCCTTATATAAACTAGACATTCAAATATTTGAATGAAAGCATCAATGGTGACTGTATGGAAATCAGAGATGTAGAGCACTGAGGAATTTTAAGATGACTCATAAAGTGGTTATCTGCTTTTATCTGTCCATTACACCATTATTCTGAAAACAGTCACTTCCATTTGTCAGACATTTCAAACACATTTGCCTTTTTAAAAATGTGGTATTTTTTTCAATGTAGTCAAATCTATCATTCTTTTCAATTACATTTTTTGTTTGTTTCTTTGTTAATGCTTAGAAAGGCATTCCCTATATCAAGACCTAATTACCTATATTTTCTCTGAATACTTCAATAGTTTCATTTTCTTACTTAGATATTCAGTCCCTCTAGAATTAGTTTTGGCATCTAGAGTAAGAAAAAGATCTAACTTTATTTTTTGCTGAAATGCCCAGCACTGTTCAAATACCAGTTAATGAAAAAATTTATAACTATACTCTTATATATAAACATGAATCTATTTATTTGTGACAATTTGTCTGAGCATTCCTATACCAGTATTATATTCAAAATCCTGTAGAACAAGGTACCATCCATTCCTCTACTCACTCCTATACTTGCCCATTATTCTTCTAATTCAAAACTGCTTTGGCTATCTTTCACATGTTTGTAATTCCTAATAAACTTGATCACTGTTTTCTCAAATTCTACCCTTCTCATAATCAAAAAGAAAAAATTCCATTGTGATACTGACTGAAGTATTTTAATGAGACATGTATTTTTATAATATTGGGTTTTCTCATCTAGGAACATGGTATACCAGTCTTTTTACCAAAGTGTAGTGGCTACAGATTTCTCATTTACACCACTGAATGAATTCCAATTCTTTCTCATTCCAAACAGCCAAATAACTTTTTTTTTTTTTTTTTTGGTGGTTACCTGGCTGGGAGTTGAACCCAGGCCGCGGTGTTGAGAGTGCAAAAGCCTAGCCACCATGCCACCAGGGAACCCCCAAAATTAATTTTTACAGGTTGTAATACTCAGGCTAGGGGCTTGAACCCACGACCCTGGGATTAAGAGTCCCATGCTCTACCAACTGAGCTAGCTGGGCCATGGCTAAATAACCCTGACGGTGCATTCTTCCTTTTATCCTCAGGCATAACACCATGTGATAAGGTCACTGAGGATTAAATGTGTTAAGAGACATGCTTAAAACAACACTCAATAAAAATTTGTTGTGATGATTTTTATTTTACTATTATCATGTTCTTTTTTTTTTTTTTTTTTTTTGCTTTTTGGTATGTGGGTAGGTCCTGGCCGGGAATCGAACCCAGGCCGCAGTGCTGACAGCGCCAGCGCATAAGCCTTAAGCCGCTACACCACCAGGGGACTCCCTTATCATGTTCTTAAGTAAAGTCTTATCATTTTAAGTCTCATGTAATTTCTTAAGGTTTTAAAATAAAGTGGAAATTATGATTAATTTCTGCAAATGTTCCATGGGAGTGTAAACAGGTTTTCTCCCTAGTGTACCAAATTCAAATAAACTTCAGTTTCTCTAAGCCATTTAAATCAGGGGTGTCCAATCTTTTGGCTCCCTGGGCCACACTGGAAGAATTGTCTAGGGCCACATATAAAATACACTAACACTAACAGTAGCTGATGAGCTAAAAAAAAAAAAAAAAAAGGTTCATGAACAATTTTTATACTGTTTTAAGAAAGTTTACCAATTTATGGTGGGCCACATTCAAAACTGCAGCACCGTGGGCCGCAGGTTGGCCAAGCTTGATTTAAATTTTTGTTTTATATACTTCAATACAAAGATTTTTGATACATAATTCATAGCAGTAACAACCTCAATATGAGTTATATTGTTTAAAAACATGAAGTCAAAAACTTGTTCATCTGGGAGTTCCCTGGTGGTGTAGTGGCTAGGCTTCGGCACTGTCAACACTGCGGCCTGGGTTCAATTCCCAGCCAGGGAACTACCCACATAAAACAAGAAGAAACGAGAGGCAAAACAAAACAAAAAACACTAAAAAAAAAAAAAAAATGTGTTCATGGCAGTTAATTACTTTTGCCATGAATAGTTTTAATATTAAAATTCTAATTTTTGCTATATTTGCCTCACATATCCTTTTATTTTTAACTTTTGTTAGTTTCATGTCATTTTAGATTTATCTGAATAACAAAATAGAGATCACATTCAATCTTAGAATCTTTGTTACTTAACCTTTTTAAATAGTCTTCAAATAAGTACAATTATAAACATGCAAAATACTTTAGACAAAGATTCCTATACTGGGTAGAAACTCTGCAAAACCCTTGTAAATATAAAATTTAAGACCATATAATTTTACAAATGATCAAGTTTTAAAGTCTCTAAATACCATTTCCCACTATAAGGAACCAGGGCTCCTGGTTTCAGGACTAGAGTGGGGAATATACAAATGAGCCTGATTCATCTTGCACCAGAAAGCAAAGAAGTTATCAAAGATTACTACCAGAGTCATAACAGTATGACTCAATAGCTAACTTGAAGAGGCTTTTACTGACCAAAGATGGTATGTATAATAAACTCATATACAATAAATATATACAAATTCATTTATAATGATTTATCATGATACCTCTCTCTCTCAGTTCCCCCACCTCAAAAAAACAACCCTCACCAGTCATTTGAGGAGATACCAGGGCATCAATTCATTCTTTAAAACGACAAAGAATTAAGCATTTAAAAATGACAACTGTATTTCAAGGTAATAATGAAACCAAATATTTGATTAGGAAAAATTCTTCTATATAAAATAACTTTAGTTAATAGATACTGGAGAATAAAAGAATTACAAAACCATCATTTTATAACTCCTAATGAAATAGTGAATTAAGAACTAATTATCAATGAATGCTAAAAACTAAAGGGGAACTTTTTAATATATGGATTAGGATGACATCACCAGTTCTAAGATGAACATCACTAAAAGTGATGTGCTTCTACCAGTGGTGTGATGGGAAGAATATGAAGAATTCTTTCCAAAAAACAAAAAACCTGAACCTGAATCTAATCACACTTCTAACAAATAGTTTATATGAAACATGAGGGATAGAGGAACATGTTCCATGACACCACAATATAATCAGCAAAACCCAGAATGTGGGAAGTGCTGCAGTACAAATCATCCAGTATCTTCTAAAAATGAATGGTTTTTTTTTTTTATTGTGGAGATTTACTGATTACAAGAGGCTGAAGACATAACAACCCATCATTATTGAAACAACAAATGATCCTTGTCTGAACTCCTTTTTGAAACAAATAAAAAAGTTGAACAAAGTATTAGGTGATATTAATAAATTACTGATTCAGTGGTCATGGTATGATAGTTATGTCTTTTTGAAAAGGGACTGTATCCTCTAGGGAGGCATTGATAGGTGAAATAAAACATGTCTAGGATTTGCCTTAAAACATTACAGGGAAAGAAATGTGGGGGGGGAACAGAAGAAACGAGAGGCAGAAAGATGAATGAGAAATACACGAATGTTAAACTATTTGTTCTATATTTGTTTTAAAATTTTCATACAAAGGTATAAAAAAGTAGCAATCAACTAGAAACCTCTTAAATGCAGTTATAGTCCTCACACTAAAGTTTTTTCCAAAAAACTTCCTACAATCCTAAAAATAACTATTTTTTAGCCTTTCTGTATTCCTTTCTTCCAACAAATGACAACAGAGCAAATCATTTCTTACTAAACACAGCACCCTTTATTCCTGTTCATTATGATCATATATTGCTTCATTTAAAGTAAAATTACTTTCCACATATAAAAATTGTATTAAGAAAACTATTTGGTGTATTAAGATACACCAAACATGAGGAAAACTGAAGAACGGTAAACATTCATATTTTCTATCTTTAGAGAAAAATTTCAACTTTGATATAAATCTCATGAAAAATCATATAAAGATCATATAAAGCCAGACAGTTACTATGATAATATTGGAATTCAAGAACTTCTGAAAACATCATAGTCAACTGCAGTAAAACAAAAGGGGTGAATGAAAGAATAACTGGAGCAAACATTTTGCTTCTTTTTTCTCCTCCTGAATAAGCAGAGCAAGCAGTGAATTTATTTCAAGAAAGAGGATAGGCCTGTGATCTTCCAGAGTTGTGAGTAGGCAGGCTAGGAGAACAGCTACTGCACCGAAAAGGGTTGGGGCTTGGTAATTTATTATTTTCTAAATGAGGACATTAAATATTTAAAACTTAGGAATGGGGAGTTCCTTGCTGGTGTAGTGGCTTAAGGCTTCCGCGCTGTCAATGCTGTGGCCTGTGTTCGATTCCCAGCCAGGGAACTACGCACATACCAAAAACAAAACAAAACAAAACAGACAAAATGGAATTAAAGAAGTTAAATTGTCATTTTTAAACAAAACTTAGGGATAGCATTCATAGGTGTTCCCAGGCAGGTATTTGCTGACCTCTCCTTCCCATCAGGAGAAGGGATTTTTGTCCCTATTTGGCCCTTGCCAGAACTGTCATGGCAACAAACGTTTGCTTCCTAAATTCAAGTGCCACACAGAAGGCAAGAAAAGATAATGTTCACTTCCACTTCCTGGCAATGACTTCCAAGGATTCAATGACACTATCCTTGGCTCCTACTCTTTCCCCTTCGCTTCTAGAAATTCCATCTAGTATATTTAGGTATTTGGTGTGCACTAAACCATTGAAACCTACAAAGATTTAGATAGTGTCTTTACTTCTATTTTAACCATAAAGAAACAAAAAACATATTACTAGTAAGTACCAGGGAAAATTCTACTATGACAGTGGTTCCTAGTCTGCAAACCTCCACCTTCTCTCCCACAGTCTATTTCAGAAGGTCTAGGATAGATAAGGACTAGATATTTGTGCATCTAAGGGGGGGGGGGGGGGGGGGGGGGGGGGGGGGGGGGGGGGGGGGGGGGGGAGGAGGAAGGGGGGGATGGAATTCCCTAGGGGATTCTGAAGCATATTGCTAATTATAAACAAATACACTATGATGTGTTTTCCCCCTAGGTCCTCTGATGTTATCTATCTGCTGATTCTCACAAAATTAAATTTGAGTATGTGTGTGTGTACTTACTTACCAGCCTCAATCTCAATTTCTGCTCTTTGAATAACACTATTAAGAAAATGAAAATGAACCATAGACTGGGAGAAAATATTTGCAAAAACAAATCTAATAAAGCATTTGTATCCAAAATATATAACTCTCAAAATAAAATGTAAGAAAAAAAATACACTTACATGACCCAGCAATCTCACTTCTAATTATTTACCCCAAAGGAAATAAAAAAACGTTTACACAAAAACCTAAAGGCAAGAAATTCAGACTGCTTTTTTGTTAAAAAGACAATGTTACTGAAGACGATGTTCATTGCATTACTCCGTGTATCCCACTGAAGATTCATCTCTGAAATTACTTTTGGAATCAGTGCTATGAAATGTTGTTTCTTCTCAGGTGCAGTAATGTTTGCTCCATTTCAATAAGGGGACATACTTAACTAATCATATTCTCTGACCAATCACATTAAAATTAAAATGATCATATCTGTATTTTCCTTTATCATGGTCCTTATTTCTTTTCATCATTTTTTTTTTGATATACAAGGGATGTCCAGAAAGTATCCAGCCGTGTAATATGAAAAACAGAGGCATTTATGGCTGAATTTTTTTTCTGGACAGCCCTTGTATATCTTTTTGTAAACTGTCTCATATTCACTGTGGAAAGAGTTAAATTTAAATATATATTTATAAAGAAATTATGCCAGGCTTAATAAGCTTGTTCTTTTATTAATTCCTTCTTGAAAATGAAGCCTTTTTTTTCCTTTTGTATACTTTGCTTTAAAATTTTTTGAAGTAGGAAACTGTTAAAGGTAATATGTTCTTGCTAAAAGTATTTTTTAAGAAAACCTATCTATAGGCAAATTCATAATCACCAAAAACTAGAAACAATACAATTGTCTTTAAACTGGCAAATGGATAAACAAATTGTGGTACATTCATAAAATAAAATACTAGTCACCAATAAATAGAACATAGCTGAATCTCAAACATATTACGCTAAGTAAAAGAAGCAACTCAAAAGGCTGCATATTGTATGATACCAATTACATGATTTTCTGAAAAGTCAAGACTATAGAACAGAAAACAGATCGGGGCTACAGGTAGAAGAAAGGCTAACTATAAAGGGCATGATGAAATTTGGGGGGTAATGGAACTGTTTTGTATTTTTACTGCAGTGGCAGTTACAGAACTATGTTCATTTGTCAAAATTTGGACAGGTCTTTAGGATATATGGTAAATATAACCAGACCAGTGGTACTCAACCACGGGCAATTCTGCTCCGCACCCCCAAACACTGAAAAATATTAGGGAGTTCCCTGATGGTGTAGTGGCTTAAGGCTTCGGCGCTGGCGCTGTCAGTGCTGCGGCCTGGGTTCAATTCCCAGCCAGGGAGCTACCCACATACCAAAAAGCAAAAAAAAAAAAAAAAAAGAAATAAAAAAATAAAAAAAAGAAAAAGAAAAATATTATATACTCACCTTATACCATAAACAAAAATTAACTTAAAATGGATTAAAAGCCTAAACTAAAGAGCTAAACTATAAAACTCTTCTAAGAGAACATATGAAGGGGTTCCCTGGTGGTGTAGTGTCTAGGCTTCAGCCTGGGTTTGATTCCCAGCCAGGGAACTACTCCCACTCAAAAAAATGAGAAAAACTACTTGATGCTGGACTTGGTAATGGTTTCTTAAATATGACAACAAAAGAACAAGCTATAAAAGGAAAACATAAATTTGACTTCATCGAAATTGAGCACTTACAGATCAGAGGACTATTAAGAAAGTAAAAAGGACACACATCCACAAAATGGGAGAAAAATATTTGCAAACCACGTGTCTGGTAAGAGCTTATTATCCTGAATATATAAATAATTCCTAGAACAAAAAAGACCAGGGAGTTCCCTGCTGGTGTAGTGGCTAGGCTTCAGCACTCTCAACACTGCGGCCTGGGTTCGATTCCCAGCCAGGGAACTTACCCCTACCACCAAAAAAAAAAAAAAAAAAAAAAAAAAAGGGCAAAGGATGTAAACAGACATTTCTCCAAGGAAGATATGCAAATGGCCATTAAGTATAAGAAACACAGTCATCATTAGTCATTAAAAAATACAAATCAAAACCACTTGAGATAACATTTTCACATCCACTAGGATAGCTATTATCAAAAAGGGGAAGGGGAGGAGAGGGGAAAAGGAAAGGAAAAGAAAGGTAACGTAAGGTAAAGAAAGAAAAGGAAAAGAAGGGAGGGAGCAGGAAGAGAGAGGAAGGAAAGAAAGAAGGGAGGGAGGGAAGGAGGGAGGACAGACAGATGGTAAGTACAGTGCTAGAGAGGATGTGGAGAAATCAGAACCTGCCTGCACTGCTAGTGGGATGAAAACTGGTACAGCCTATGTGAAAAACAGTCTATGATTCCTCAAAAAGATAAAAAGAACTCCCATATAACCCAGCAAATCAATTTCTAGGTATATACCCCAAAAAACCAAAAGGGACTCAAATACTCATAGGCAATGTTTATAGCAGCATTTTCACAACAGCCAAAACAACCCAAGTGCTCATCAACAGATGAATGAACAAAATGTGGTATGAGGGCTATCTGGAAAAAATCCAGTCACTGTCAATGTAACACTATCATATTACATGGCTGGATACTTTCCAAACAGCCCTCATATGCATACAATGTGCAATTATTTAGCCATAAAAAAAGAATGAAGCTCTGGTATACACTACAACATGGATGAACCTTGAAAACATTATGCTAAGTAAAATAAGCTAGATACCAAAGGGTCAAATATTGCATGATTCCACTTATATGAAATATATGAATAGGCAAACTCACTGAAGCAGTTAAGTAGCGGGGGGCTAGAGGGACGGGCAATGAGGAGTTATTCTTCAATGTGTACAGAAGTTCTGTTTGGAGTGAAAGAGATAGTGGTGATACTTGCACAACATTGTTAATGTACTTAATGCCATTGAATTATATACTTTAAATGGTTAAAATGGTAAATTTTGTTATATTTTAACACATAAAAAATTTAAAGTATTGTGTTAGTATAAAATAATAATTTTTTAAAAGGATTCAGGGGCTAACCTTCAAGATCCTGTTGTAGACTGAACTGTGGCCCCCTAAAGATTATGTTCACCTATAATTTCAGAATGTCACGTTTTTGAAATAAACTTCTTTGCAGATGTAATTAATATAAGGATCTTGAGATGAGATTACCCTGGTTAGGGGGGGCTCTAAAGCCAATGAAGACTGTCCTTAGAAGAGACAGAAAAGACGACACAGAGAGAGGCCATGTGGACACAGAGGCAAAGACTAAAGTTATGCCGCCACAATCAAGGAACACCTGAGGCCACCAAAAGTTGCAAGAGACAAAGGAGGATTATTTCCTTGAGTCTTCAGAGAAAGCATGATGCTCACATACCTTGATTTCAGGATTCTAGTCTCCAGAACTATGAGCAGATAAATTTCTGCTGTTTTAAGCCAAAGGAAAAGGAAAGATGAGACAAGAATGTGACAAAATGTTTGATAATTGTTTAATTGTTACAGCTGGGTAATAGAAAGACAGGGTTTCACTGTGCCAATCTAATTGTACATTCTATACTGATATGGAATTATGAAACATTTTTTAAATTTTTGCCTATAAATGTGTATGTATATAAATAAATACTAAACATTTAAATTTATAAGATATGTTGGGAGATGTAAAGAAAGATGACATGTACGAACTTTGACTTCAAAGAGCTTTTATTAGTGGATAGTCTATATATTGGATAGAAAAGGTTTGCTTATGGACTATCTTTGGTCAAAGGAAAGAAGGCAGCTAGCTCAAGCTTCTGGAAAGCCAGAAAGATAAGAATGAAATTAAAATAATATTATAAGTATTCTCTAAGTGTAAGATAGTAGGTGGGGTAGTAACATACCCTTATTTTGAAAAGCCCAGGTCCTTATTATTAGGTTGAGCTGTATGAAAATACATTTTTGTTGTTCAAATGGTCATATACTAGCAATTTCATATGGTTCAAATTAACACTACGCTATAATGCCTTCTTTTCCTTTTGCTAAAATAATTACATACAGGTAACTCACAGTAAAATCATCAGAATATTTAAAGGAAATGTTAGTCTTCATTAAAGACTGGCTGGTTCCCTGATACAGAATTCAAAAATACCTTCTAAATAGCCATAGAAATTGCAATTTTACATTATCTACTTATATTTTCTTTAGTAAATAAGAAAATCATTCCATTTTCAAAGGAGGCACAAGCTTTATCTTTAAAATCAATTATAGATTTAATACACACTAATATTAGTTTATATTTTCTTAAAAACCTTTGAGTTGTAAAGATATGTTTTAAGATTATTTCAAACAAAAATAAATTTCTTAGGGAAAAGTTAACTTGGTGCTTCCTGAGAAGTACTTTATATCAATTTGATTTAAATGTACTTTATTTTAATAACCAAAAATTCCAGATAATGAATTCTGGAACCATACTACTATTATACATTATGTTATACATAATATATTCATATAATGTTATATAATTGTATGTCATAATTATATATAAATATATTATGTTATATAAGTCTAGATTCTATCATTCTAATTATATATTAATTGTTGTATTATTATTATTATAATAATAAGGAATTCCAACTCATACTAGTTATAAAACAGTAAATTTTTCAAGTACTACTTGATCCTGGCTTAGCCTATTGTATTATGATCTTTAAAAAAATATCTCAGGAGTTCCCTGTGGTGTAGCGGCTTAAGACTTCGGCGCTGGCGCTGTCAGCACTGCGGCCTGGGTTCGATTCCCAGCCAGGGAGCTACCCACATACCAAAAAGAAAAAAATAAAATAAAATAAAATAAATAAATAAATAAATATCTCTGTGCCTCTTCAAATGTTCTCTTCAAATGCTTTCTATTCAAAAATCCAATGCATTCTTAAATCAGATGATTTACATTGTGTACACATGAGCTGCAAATATTTTTAATATGTACCACCATGGTTTTAAGTAACACATTTAACAAAAATACAAAAGATAAAAAGTTAATTAAGGAATTAAGAAGGCTCCACTTTTTGGAATTTTTTATTATAAAATTTTAAATAAATCTAAAACAGAACTCCATAATCCCATCACATAATAAAATCAGTTTTCATGCTATTTTCTATTCCTTGTCTACATGCATGTTCAATTTTTATGTATTTACAATAACACAGATAACACTTTATAGTCTACATTTTCATCTACTATCATACCATGAATATTTTTCCATTTTGCAAAAACTCCCCTCCTACTCTCCATTTCCTTTCTCATCTACATCCCCTTAAAGGTAATGAATGGTAACAGCCTGATATGTACCCTCCAAAACTTTCTCCAAATATAGATAGATACTTATGGGGAGTAAAGGAGTTTGTTTTTACAAAAATGGAAGCATACTACTTACAAATATGCTTTCTCTTTCTTTTAAGCATACCACTTACAAATATGCTTTCTCTTTCTTTCAGGCATACCAAATATATATACCTCAAATTTCATATACAAAGAACTTTAAACATGAAAATGGCTACAACTTACTAGACAAGATAACACATACATTTACAAGTTATTATTTTCTATGAAAATTTGAAAAGATATAGCAATTTGACAAAACACATGGCCATCATTTTAGTAAGATTTCATGCTTTATAATACAGTTTATTATAATACCCAAGGATAAAATAATTCTACTACTTATAGTAAGCATACCTAATGAATTTTAGAACTTATTGTAGAAAAAAATGTTATAAGTTTTAAAAATTCATAGTATCTCCTGGGTTCAATTCCCAGTCAGGGAACTATGCACATAAAACAATAATAAAAAAAAATAATAAAAAATAAAATAAATAAAAACAGGGGAGTTCCCTGGTGGTGTAGTGGCTAAGGTTTCGGTGCTGTCAACGCTGCGGCCTGGGTTCGATTCCCAGCCAGGGAACTACCCACATAAAAAAATAATAATAATAAAAATAAAAAATAAAATAAAAATTCATAGATTTTCAAGAGAGTGAACATGTGTGTTTAATATTGGCCTTCATATGAACTTGGTTCTTTCTACAGCAGAGACGATAGATGCATATACCATATTTTGTTATTTTGCCATGTATAATGTGCATTTTTTTGCTCAAATCTGTGAGGGAAAAATAAGGACGCACATTATATATGGGTCGTACTAATTCCACATCTATATAAATGTTTTTGATTCTTTTATTTATGCTTATGAAGTGAAAGTATAACTCTAGAAATCAATAATGATATCCATATGCAAACTAATATGCTGGAATATAACAATTTATTTGCTGTTAAATTTATTGAGGAGTTCCCTGATGGTGTAGTGGCTTAAGGCTTTGGCGCTGGCACTGTCAGCGCTGTGGCCTGGGTTCGATTCCCAGTCAGGGAGCTACCCACATACCAAAAAGCAAAAAAAAAAAAAAAAAAAAAAAAAAAAATTATTGGGGTGACATTGGTTAGCAAATATTACATAGGTTTTAGGTGTACAATTCTACACAATACATCATCTATGTGCTGCATTACGTATTCACCACCCAGAGTCAGTTCTCCTTCCATCATCACATATTTGACTCCCCTCATCTCCTCCCTCCTCCCCCTCCCCCCTTACCATCAGGTAACCACTAAACTATTGACTGTATCCATGAGTTTTTGTTGCTTTCAGTTTTATATACCATATATGAGTTATGTTTTAAAATAAATGCTAAAATTCCTTTATAATACAAAAATAAGTACCTAAATATAAACAAATAGAAATTTGAATTCTAAAATTAAAACAAAAGAATTTTTTCTCTGAAAGTTTGGGCCCAAAACATGGGTGCACATTATACATGGGAGCACATTATACTCAGAAAAATACAGTAGTTCTGACCCACCCACACATACTCTGCTTCCCCAAGTTCACAAATTGAGAGACTGGTATTGACTGAATACAATCAAATTAATCTATCTAATTAATACCTATTATTCTAATTCCCCACAAGCATGAAAATAAGACAACAGGTAAGCCTATAAAGAACTTTTAAGTTTAGAAAGAAATTCCCCAAGGGGGAAGAAAAAGAACTTTTAAGTTTGTTAACACAATGGTCTTAAAATATGAGGGCTATCTGGAAAAACTCCAGCCATAAATGCCTTAATTTTTCATATTACATGGCTGGACACTTTCCAGACAGCCCTCATACTCTTCTAGCTAAACATAACCCAGATCAGAAGACCTCTAAATCTGGATTCACACAACACTAGGATGAAGAGGATGGTAACAAAGATTTATAGAAGCTCCCAAAATTACAAAGCAGATAACTTGTAAGTAAGCCACAGATCTTCTACTCTAACAGGTAAACTTTGCTTACCAAAAATCAATGTCTTCTGAGTTCTTATTATAGGAAGTCATAGGTTTTAGAGATGCAAAAAGCAATGAAATGGGCTCTACCCCCAAAAGAGTTCACAGTTTAGCAGAAGAGCCAGAATTATTATCCTATATGATCACAAATACCATAGCACAATGCCTAGCATATAGGCTCATCAACTAGAGTATGTGCTCAATGACTTTTTGTGGCTTATGACTATAAAGGTCAAAAGCAGTAAGCATCATAAATACAATACCATGTCATCATGCAATTTCAGATTACATAACCTAATGTTTTTACCTAGACCTATGTAGTTTAACCACCTCAAGGCAAACAGTCAAGTTACTTCAAAAGATATTGTACTGCATAGTCCCCACTAACTTGTCTGGAGTACACACATGAAATCCATGTGGAGTTTATCACATGCATACACACACAGAACAAAACAAAAAAAAGCATACATGTAGCACATGTACCATTTAGGAGAACCCTACTGAACATTCTAACCAAGTATCAAAACGAAATGCATTATGGAGCCCAAAAGATCCTCAATGTAACCTTTCACCACAATGAAACTAGTAAAATAATGGGGAAACCTGTGCAAGGGTTGGGTATATTACATGTTAAAAAAGTTGTTAAAACATTTAGACAGCTACCAATGTGGCACCTTTTAAGTATATTAGAAGATAAATATATTTAAAACCTAGTTGACTTTGTTATCAAAGTGCATAGATGTTTCTAGAACATTCTATTTTATAAGATGAATGACAAGAGCATTAGCAGCTGGATTCACAAATCTCCTTGAATAAACATAACACATCTAAAGTAATTTACCCTATACATTTTAATTGGTTGATTATATACCATATGCCTTCAATCAAGCATAATGCCCACCCACTTTAAAACTCACAGCTTGAAGAAAATTTTAAAATTTCACAACATGTGCATCCATACCCAATATTGTATTAAATGAATTATCTGAACGTACTATCAAACAGTTTAACTTGTTCTATGACTAATTATTGCATGAAGATCTCAAATTTTATAAACCTAAGATTATCAACATTAAATTTTAATTGCTCAAAATACAATGAAATTCATTAAGTAACAGATGAATGGATAAAAGGATAGCTGTATGAATAAATATGTGAAAAAGCAAGTATAGTAAATGTGAAATAGTAAATCTAGGTCATGGGTATATGGATGCTCCCTATAAATTTTTCAATTGTGCTGTGCGGCTGAAAATATTTTCCTAACAAAATTGCTGAAAAAATAATATTTGACACTTCTTCATTATTCATAATTTAGGATTCTAAGGAAACATAAACTATAGAAACTCCTAGGTAGTGTCCAACACAAGCAATGTAGTTGGACAAACCTGGATTCAAATTCCCACTCAATGTTTTAACTACCTATCTACTCTCAATTACTTAACCCTTCTACAACTACATTTTCTCATCTGCAAAATGGGTTTTACATAATTCATACGAAGTTAAATTCTTCCTATAAAGCACAGTGCCAGGCACATAATAAGCACACACTCAAAAGTTAACTGTAATATATGAGAATGCTAATTCAATGCTAAATGGAAAGGGCATCCTCAATTAAGGTTAAGTAGTAATTTTTACATGGTTGGCTTAACATTAATTTGATCATTTTGAGACCATCCCCAAAAGGAAGAGTCCCAATAGAAAACTCACTGCTTAATATACTATGGGGGAGGAGAGTGTACAAGTCTGAAAAATACTGCTCAATCGATATCATAGTATTGTTGTTCATCTGAAAAAAGTCATTCAGAATTAAATAAGAAAAGTTTCAAGACAAACTTTAAAAGGCACTCAACAACTCCTATACAGAATTGGCTTCACCACTGCAGGTTAATTGGGTACATTTTTGTGATGACAAAACTTGTCATCCTCTTCCACGTTTTTAATTGTTGGTAAAAAGGCTAGACTAGAGTCTGACATTTATAGTTGCCAAAATCTTTCCCCTAAATCAACACATGCCAACAACCCCACTTCTTCACAGGTAAGAGCACCACCTCCACCTTGGTCTAGATAACGGTTATAGGGGCAGGGTAAAGGAGGCAGGAAAATGAACTCGCGATGATGTTACTGAAGAACCCTCCTAGTTATCCCTCAGGAGACCCCCTTCACCACTTACTCCCGCCGACGCCACCACCCCCACCGGACCTCTTCCCCGTCAAACTTCCAGACTCTGATTTACTAAAGATGCACTTAAGAATCTGACACCTTCCTTCCCCTGGCCCATGTAATCCACCCCAGTGCTAGAAAATTTTTAAAAAGCAAACAACAGCCCCCGCCCCTCCCCCTCCGAAACAGCAGCAAATCTTTGTCCCACCTGCCGAAGGACCACTATCCAGCGCGCTCCAGACCTAAGGCTGCCTCAGTCCTGCCCGCAACCTTACCCCAACCGGAACTCGGGGACCCCTCCACGAGCCTACACTTGGCCCATTCCCCGCCACGGCCCCGGGACGCAGCCCCCGCCCCGCCCCCCGCCCCCCGCCGCCCGAGTTCTGCCTCACCTCACCTACCCTCTTTCGGGGGCCGGACTCCACCTCTCTCTCCGCCATGTTGGGCCCCGATTGGAACCGCTGCGGCTCCCGGCGCGGTGGCGGCGGAACCTCTTGGGCCCCCGGCCCCCGCCCACACTGCAGGAACAGCCGCCTCGCGGCAGCTCCCCGGGACCCGGCCGGGTCTGGCGCTGAAAGTGGGGAGGGGGCGGATGCCGCGCGCCAGGTCGGAGATCTTGGGATCCCACGGGTGCGCGCGTGGGCGGTAGCGCCTGCCCGGGAAAGGGGGGCTGGGACTTGAGGGGGGGAGGTAATGGCCTCCAAGGGGCCCCGGGAGTAGGATTATTTTCTCTCAGAGAAATTCCTCCGCCTGCGGTTTCTTAAAGGGATCACTAAACCAGCCCCTTGCGCGCGCCCCTGATGCGCAGGCGCACCTTAAGCTCCTCCTTCCTTTCCCACCAAGCCCCCGGTCCTGAGCGTGCGCGGTAAGTGGCCCAGGGTAGGCCAAATCCTGCAAGTCTCTTTGCTGCCAGCAGCTGCTCCCACCACTCAACTATGGCCGCTGCCTTAAAGGGACCATGATGCAGTGATGAAGGAGGAATGAAAGAAATTAGTGAAAGGGCTATCTGGAGAATTGGGTGAAATACCATTGAGGAGTCCAGATCACCATCTTACACCTAAATGCAGATACCATTGTAAAGAGAAAATGATGGTGAGCTGAAGTTCTCAGTGGACCTCTGGGCATGAGGAATCCCAACCAATGAGGAACAACCCATCAAGTAGACATAGCTTTCCTGACTTTAAACAGCCTAATCTGAAGCACATGGCATAGAATATTAAGGGCCAACTCTGGCAGCCTAACCTCAAAATCAGATCCGTTGGTGATTTTGAAGACTGAACCAACAACTTGAGATGATTTCCTCAATAGTAATTTATCCTTAGACTATCTAAATCAAGAAGGATCTTAGGAACCATCTATTCCAATGCTCCCAATGGTAAAATTGAAGGCTGGTCAAGGGAAGTAATTTGCCCCAGGGCACCTAGAGGCTGGTATGAAATTAGAATCAAGATCTGAGCCACATTTATCCAGGCTCTTCATGCACCAAGCTATCTTCAAAGCAAGAGATGAATTTCTTTTAATCTAAAAGACTAAAAATAAAAGTTCTGTGATATTTTAAGAAAATTGTAATTCTTCCCTGAAAATTTGTGATGATTTACAGATATTGTGTGTCCTTATTCACCTCCATGGAAGTAACTTTGGGAATCTGACTTAAAGGATAAGCACCTTACTTTCCAAGCAGAAAACTGGGAAGTAGACTTGGGTCCATCTTGCCTGAAACTGAAGCTGAGAATGGCTGAAAATAAGGGCTTGATTCATTCCTCTTTATCCATGCAGTTCCCCAGCCTCAGGTGGAAAAAAATTTCAAATGGAATTCAAGATGATAGTGTAGGGGTATCATATAAGTAAGAAATACAAAGCCGTTGCTTCTAAAGATCATTCCTTAGGGGGGAAGAAAAAGACAAAAGAAAAGAGCATTCAAAAGCAACTCCTAAAATCACAGGATAATGAGATATAAACTTCTGTATGTCACTAACTTTTGTGTGTCACTTGGTGGCTATTTTGAAACAACTTTCCCAATTCATCACATTTTGCTGAAAACCATCTGTGAAATTGCTGCAAGTTTCTATGCTGGTTCTTGCTTAGGCCTGTTCATCTTTAATTTTACTTCTGGGTAGGAAAGAGTAGAGAAGAACAAAAAATATAAAAATTGTATATTTCAGCCAGAATTTTACAAACATTTCAGAATTCCATGTTCAAGAAGGAACTAAAAAGGGAAGCTAAGAAAAAAATAGTTCCAGGGAATGTGGGTCTATAAAAGATCTAGTAGTTTCCACCTGTTTTATTGGTAGTAGACTACTCCCTTCTACAATAATAAAATCTGATGACTGAAAATGAAGTTGCTAAATTTGAATGGGGAATGGGGAACCCATAAACCTGCTAACCCACCTTCCCCCTTCCCCTCTGTTCTTTTCATGCCCCATCATACCATTAGAGAAATACTGCATTTTCTCAGAACACAAGTTAAAGTCATATTTCATACAACTCTACATTTTAAAGATGGAGCCACTGAGGCCCAGAAAGATGTGACTTGAAATCACCCAAAGGATTAGTAACAACATCAGCACTGAAACAGGCATCTTGACTCCCAGCCTAAGGCTGTCTCCTATGTCAGACTGTTTCTAGAGGTGTTGAGAATGTATTGGGACTTGACCAGTAGGCAGGATTTGTGCATTCTAGATAATAATATACAACCATGTCATGAATGTTCAGTACAGTCTATATGGAGGAAGGAGAAAAGAAAACCAACACTTGATGAACACTTCAGGGTAATCATATTCTAATTTTACAGAGGAATTTATAGTAATTAAGTGACTAGTCCAAAGTTATTCAGCAAAGAATCCAAGCCATAAGCCAGAGGTTGCAAATTGGTGGCCTTGTAGACAAATCTGTCCCACAGACATGTGCTTATTTGGTTTGTACCAAGTATAGCTGTATGATCTTGGTCAAGTTACTTGCTGTGTGCCTCAGTTTCCTCATCGGTAAAATGGGTTTTTAGGAGGATTAGTTAATACCTCTAAATCTCTTAGATCACTTTTGGTTCCTAGCACTGTAAGAGCAGATTATTTTATATTTTTCAATTTTTGATGTATATGTCAACATTTAAAATGGGATAGTTTACAAACATCTAATTTTCTGACTTCTCTTTCAAAAGTGGAATTTAATGATAATGGCACAATATTTTGCAAATATCAAGCTGATTGATTGTAATTTTCTTCTTTAGATTATGTTTCTAGACCCTTGCCTGTAGTGTAACTCTGAGACTTACTTCCCTAATCAAGAGAGAGTAGAATAGGATTCACAGAGAGAAAAAGAATTTGCTAAATTTCTTTAATTCCATTTAACCTATGAAGTCCAGTACATACTGTCTTATAGACTTCTCCCTTACTCCAGAGGAGATGTTCCTTCAATCTAGGACAACTAAGCCATGAAGCTGTGACATAAGGAAGTAAATGAAAAGTCTGATTCTTAATTAAAAGTAGAGGGGTGAAGAAAGAAGAGAGAAATAAGAAGGGCAGCAGTTTTGAGACACGTGTCCCTGTCTTCCCACTCCAGCTCTTCAAAATAGAAAGCATTCTTGCTTTGCTTCTATTTGGAATTCCAAGTAGAGATGATTTGCGAACTATACCCACACCAACAAGCAAACAGCCACATATGAGTAATAGTGATAGCCCAGTATAGTTGGGAAGAGAGAGAAGGCCTGCATTGAGCTCTTTAGTATCTTTCAGAACTGTCAGAGAGATGAATCCAAGTTTTATGAGTCTTGAAGCTTATGTGATGGGGTGGGGAGGAGGTTTTCAAAGAAACAGAACACATAATTTCATATACAAAATTAGATACAGGGTCTTGGAAGAAGCTCTATGTGTGTGTATAGTTCTGGTGTGATATGGAATGTATTGAGAAGTTCCCACATACCCTAAGGAGATATAGAGTAGGTAGCCAAGAGAACTGGCTGGCAAGTATAGGAGTAAGTAGCTTTGTATTCTCATTGGGTAGGGAACAAAAAGTAGTAATAGCCAACCTCAGGAAGAGCTTAGAGGTTTACAAGCTTAGAGAGGCCAGTATACAAGGTAGATCACTGCTGGTCAACAGGTTGCTGAGCATCCAGAGAAGTAAGAGTACAAGGAGACCAAATGGACTCAAGGTCTCAAGCTTCCTCAACAACAACAACAACAACACACACACACACACACACACACACACACACACACACACACCATCCCAGGGATATGTGCAAAGTTAGAGAGCAACCATATGAAAGATTTGGCATTTCTTCCCCAAAGAGGTTGCTACCTGAAGGAATTCTATCCATTAGATTTAAATATGTTTTAAACAAAATCAACATCTAAATATATTTGTAAATTCAGAGAAAGTTAAGAAGAAAGTAAAACAGGATACTGGGATGAAAAGTGACTGGAGTGGTTACTTTAGAAATAGTAGCCAGAAAATATTTTTCTGAGGAGGCGACATTTAAATTGAGACTTAAATAATGAGCAAGAGTCAACTGCATGCAAATGCCTGGGCAGAACATTCCAGGCAGAGGATTCCAGGCAAAGAGATCAGCAAGTGTAAAGCCCCTCAGCAGGAACAAATGTGAAGTGTTAAAGAACAGCAAGGTGCCAATGTTACTAGAATCGAGTGAGAGGGGCAGGCGATGAAGTCAGACAGGTAGAGGTCATGGTAAGGGTTTTTCATTTTATTCTGTATATGAGGGAAATCCACTGAAGACTTTTTATTAAAAAAAAAAAGGAAAGAGTGATATGAGCCCTTTAGAGACCACGTGCAGAACAAACCACAATGGAGCAAGTGGTGGTGGAAAAGGCTTTGCAGTAGCTTAGGTGCATGGTGACAATGGTTTGGCTTAGGGCATTGGCAGTGGAGACAGTGAAAAATAGTTGAATTCAGGATATGCTTTGGAGGTTTAGCCAGTAAGATTGCTGCTAATGAATTGGATACTCAGGATGAGAGAAAGATAACTTATGGATGACTTTTTAGCTTTTCAGCCTGAGCTAGATTAATGGTGTTGCCCATTATTTGAAATGAAGAGCAAAGCAGAAGATTTGAGGGAATAGGGCAAAGAAGGAAGGAAGCAAGAGTAATGTCTTAGACACGAGATGCCTCTTAGACATCCAAGTGGAAATGTCAAATGGGCAGTTGGACATTTGAATCTGAAGCTCAGGAAAGATAACAGGGTTGGAGATAGAAGTGTGGGAGTCATCAGTATAAGCCCTAAGATTAGGTAGAATACCCAGAAAGTATAAATTAAACTGAGTCCTGAGGCACTCCAACATTTGTAACTCAGGAAGAGAAAAAGGGTCAGCAAAGTAGCTGGGAAACCAGGAGAGAATGCAGTCTCAGAAGACATTTGTCCTGCTTCCAATTTTCAACTATTGTGAATAATGCTGCTATGAATATGGATATACAAATATCTCTTTGAGACCCTGCTTTCAATTCCTTTGTATATATACTCAGAACTCAATTGTTTTAACAGCTTTACTGAGATATAATTTACATGCCATACGATCACCAATTTAAAGTGCACAATTTAATGATTTTTACTATTTATACAGTTATATGCAACCATCACCACAGTTACTTTTAGAACATTTGCATCGCTGCACAAAGGTACCCTTTAGCTATTACTCCCTTATCTGCCTCCTCAGCTCCCCCTTCCAGCCCTAATAAATTATTAATCTACTTCCTGTCTCTATAGATTTCCCTGTTCCACACATTATGTGAATGGAATAATATACTATGTGGTCTTTGTGTCTGGCTTCTTTCATTCAGCATACTCTTTTCAAGGTTCATCCATGTTATAACATATATCAGTTATAACTGATAAAGGAGTTCCCTGGTGGTGTAGTGGCTAGGCTTCAGTGCTGTCAACTCTGAGGCCTGGGTTCGATTCCCAGCCAGGAAACTACCCACATTAAAAAAAATAATAATAATAATAATAATAACTGATACAGTATTTCATTTCTTTTTATAGCTGAATAATATTCCATTGTATGGATAGACCATAAAATTTCCAGGTATTTGAATGCTGTCAATGAAGTCAAATACCTTAAGATTTTCCACATATGCCCACAAGAAGCACCTGCAAAGCTCCCAGTTTGCAATGTCTCCATAAACTTAAATAAATATCACCTAATAAAATTGTAAAGGGAAGGATAACAAACAGCAATAAGGGAAAACATGCAGGCAAATTTTGGGAGAAAAACATTGAAAACACAGAGAGGCACAGACCTGACAGGTCAACACAGTTCACTCCCTTTGTAGCTTCACCTGAACAGCAGGAGACAGACAGTAGAATCTAATTCCTGGACTGAGAAAGAGGAAATCACCTGGAAAGAGCAACTGTTGCTACTAGGCACTGAATGTCAATGGTCCACAGTTTCAATTGCTCTAATCTTGGGCATCTGCATGTGAGATCAAACCTAAAGTAGGCACTTCCTAGAGTCAGGCAAACAGCCAAATTTTATACAGTTTGTGAAAACCTTAACTAAAGCAGATTGAGTTTGTGGGCATGCCAGCTTCCACATGAGAAGACCATGTCGTCTGAAAATACTCACTTGGCCAGAGAGCTGTCTTTTGTCTTTTCCTCTACCTCTCACTAGGTGCCCAAAGCCAAGTCTCATAGAACAGTGATGGGATGGTTAATTTTATGTGTCAGTGTAACTAAGCAACGATGTCCAGATAGTTGGTTAAACATTATGGGTATTTCTGTGGCAGTATTTTTTGGATGAGATTAACATTTACATGAATAAGAAATTGCCCTCCATAATTTTGTCAGCTCCATTCAATCAGTTGAAAGCCTTACTAGAACAAAGACTGACCCCCCACTACCACCACACACACACACACACAAAGACTGACACTCCCTCACTCTACCCCAAGCAAGAAGGAATTTTGCCAGTTGACATCCTTTGGACTTGAACTGCAACACCTGCTCTTCTTTGGGTCTCCAGCCTGATAACCTATCCTGCAGATTTTGAACTTGTCAGCCTCCATAATTATTATGTGAGCCAGTCCCTTAAAATAAATCTCTCTCTCTGCCTCTCTCTCTTGTACACACACATACACACACACACACACACACACACACACACACTATTGGTCCTGTTTCTCTGCAGAACCTTAACTAATACAGGTAATGAACAACTAGTGATTGGTTTTCCAAAGGAATAAACAACACTATCATTTTTGAGCACCTACTGTGTGCCAAACACTTTTTTCTAGTTGCTGATAACTTGCAGGCAATAACATGTTCCTTAAAGGAAATTTAAAACACAAGCAAAAAAGAAAAAAATTAAAGGTTGATACATCCCATTGCCCCAAGTATAAGATCATCAGTAAATTTTTGTTGCTTTTTATATCTTTCATGTTTATCTCATGCTTTCTTTCACTTAATGTAGTGTAAACATATTACCATGGTGGTAAAGATTAACCTACAGCATTCTTTATGGCTTTATATAGTTCATTGTGTGGCTATACTATATATTTTTCCCACTCTCCTTTTATGGGACATTTAGGTGATTTCTGTTTTTGTTTTGTTTTGTTTTTGCTGTTAACAACGTTATAATAAACGATATTACAGTAAATGTTCTTTTTACACACAGCTGTGCAAACATCTTAAATATTTCTTAGGATAAATTCCTAAATATAGAATTGCTGGGTCAAAAGTTATGGCTTTTGATACATGCTGCCAGATTGCCTTCCAGAAAATGTCAGTTACACTTTCACAAACAATGTCAGCTAACTACAAACTCCCAACCTAGGTACTATATATTTTTTATAATTAAAATATTACACACAGAAAAGTGCACAAATTATAAACATATAGCTCAAATTTTTAATTGTGAAATGCATGTAATATAAAATTTATTATCAAAACTATAACTCTGTACTGAGTAAATGGTAACTCCCCAATGTATGATGAATTTTTAAAACATAAAACAGCTCCTAGATCAATAAATAAAATATTACCAACTTTCCTAAAGCTCCCTTAAGTATCTCCTTCTAGTAACTAAACCCACACACACGAGAGGGACTTCCAATTTGGTTCCGTTTATAACAATGCCAGTTTGATAAATTAATGGTATCCTACTATTAATTTCTTTAAATTACTTAAGGAGGCTAAACTCTTTAAAACATGACTTTTGACCATATGTATTTCTTTTTTAGGAATTGACACTACATTATTTTACTTAATCCTCACAAAACCCAGTGAGAGAAAATCAAGATAACCAAATATTTGTTGTTTTTTTAAAATTTATTTTTATTAGACTTACTGGGGTGACATTCTGTTAGCAAGGATTACATAGGTTTCAGGCATACAATTCTACAGTGCATTGTCAACTTGTTGTATAATAAGTTCACCACCTAATGTAACTTCTCTTTCCGTCACCATATATTTAGCTCTCCCTCCCTCTCTCCCATCCCCTCCTTTTTTATTTTTTTTTTAAGACTTACTGGAGTGATACTAGTTAACAAGAATTACAATTCTACAGTGCATCATCTATGTATTACATTACTGGTTCTTTGAAAAGATCAACAAAATTAACAAAACTTTAACTAGATTGATGAAGAAAAACAGAGAAAGACTCAAGTAAAATCAGAAATGAAAGTGGGACCATAACTACCAACTCCACAAAAATAAAAAGGAACATAAGAGATCACTGTGAACAATTATACGCCAACAAATTGGATAACCTGGATGAAATAGACAAATTCCTAAAGGGGCATAATTTGTCAAGACTGAACAAATCTGAAGAAATCTAACTATTAATAGTAAATACATTGAATCAATAATAAAATCCTCCTAATAAAGAAAAGTCAAGAACCACATTTATGGAGTTCCCTGGTGGTGTAGTGGCTTAAGGCTTCAGTGCTGGTGCTGTCAGCGCTGCGGCCTGGGTTCGATTCCCAGCCAGGGAACTACCCACATACCAAAAAAAAAAAAAAAAAAAAGAACCACATTTATGCAATTAATATCAATCCTGCTCAAACTCTTTCAAAAATCAAACAAGACAGAGCACTTCCTAACTCATTCTAAGAGGTCAGCATTACTCTGATACCAAAGCCAGACAAATACACAGCAAGAAAACTGTAGATCACTATCCCTTATGAATACTGAAGCTAAAAATTCTCAACAAAATATGTACTAGCAAACCAAATTCAGCAGTGTGTTTAAAGATTATTCACATAACCAAGTGGGATTTATTCCTAGAATGCAAAGATGTTTCAACATATGAAAATTAATCAGTGTAATACATCACAGTAACAGAATTGAGGGGAAAAAACACATGATCATCTCAATTGGGGCAGGAAAAACATTTGACAAAATATAATACCCTTTCATAATAAAAACAATCAACAATCTAGGAATAGAAGGACCCCATCTCAACATAATAAAGGCCACATATAAAAACCCACAGCAAACACTGTACTCAACAGTAAAAGATTGAAAACTTTTTTTCTAAGATAAGAATAAGGCAAGGATGCCCATTTCACCACTTATATACAATGTACTAATGGAAATTCTAGACAGAACAACTAAGCAAGAAAAATAAATAAAAGGCATCCAAACTAAAAAAGAAGTAGTAAAAATATTCCTGTTCACATATGGTATGATCTAATTTGTAGAAAACCCTAAAGATTCCACTGAAAAACTGTTGGGACTAATAAGTAAATTCAGGAAAGTAATAGGATACAATGTTAACATCCAAGAATCAGTTGTCAGTTGCATTTCTATGCACTGACAATGAACAATCTGAAAAGAAAATTATAAAAATGATTCTATTTACAATAGCATCAGAAAGAATACAATAAATATCTGGAAATTAATTTCACTAAGGAGGTGAAACACTTGTACAATAAAAACCACAAAATATTCTGACAGAAATTAAAGAAGACCTAAATAAATGGAAACACATCCCACATTTATGGATTGAAAGACTTAATATTATTAAGATGTCAATACTACACCAAACAATCTACAGATTCAATGCAATCCCTAACAAAATTCCAATAATGCTTTTTGCAGAACTAGAATAACCCATCCTAAAATTCATACAGAATCTCAAGAGACCCTGAATGGTCAAAACAGTCCTGAGGAAAAAAACAGCAAAGCTGGAGGATTCACACTTCTGATTATAAAACTTGTTACAAAGCTAAAATAATCAAAACAGTGTGGTACTGGCATGAGAACGTACATACAAACCAATGGAATAGAATAGCTCAGAAAAAAAACTCTTTTGTATATGGTAAAATGATTTTGAAAAGACTGCCATGGTTATTCAATAAGAAAAGGTAATCTTTTCAACAAATAGTGATGAGAAAACTGGATATCTACATGCAGAAGAATAAAGTTGGATCCTTACTTTATACCACATACAAAAATTAACTTAGGGAGTTCCCTGATGGTGTAGTGGCTTAAGGCTTCAGCGTTGGCGCTGTCAGCGCTGCAGCCTGGGTTCGTTTCCCAGTCAGGGAGCTACTCACATAACAAAAAAAAAAAAAGAAAAAAAAATTAACTTAAAATGGATCAAAGACCTAAACATAGGAGCCAAAAGTAAAAACTCTCAGAAGAAAACATAAGGGAAAATCTTTATGATGTAGGATTTGGAATCCATTTCTTGGATATGACATCAAAAGCATAAGGAACAAAAGAAAAAAATGATACTTTGGGCTTCATCAAAATTTAAATATTTTGTGTCTCAAAGGATACTATCACAGAGTGAAAAGGCAACAGAAAGGGATAAAATATTTACAATTATATATCTGGGAAGGAATTGATATCCAGACTATATAAAGAGTTTCTACAACTAAACAACCAATTAAAAAATGAGGAAAGAACTTGACTAGACATTACTCCAATGAAGATCTATAAATGGCCAATAACCATAAGAAAAGATGCTCAACATCACTAGTCATTAGGAAAATGCAAGTTAAAATCATGATAAGATACCACTTCACACACATTGGGTTGGCCATTATGAAAAAACAAAACAGAAAATAACAAGTGCTGGGGAGAATATGGAGAAATTGGAACCCATGTGCATTGCTGGTGGGGATGAAATGGTGCAGCCACTGTGGAAAACAGTATGGAAATTTCTCAAAATATTGAACATAGAATTACTGTATGAATCAGCATATCTACTTCTGGATATACAAGGGCTGTCTGGAAAAAAATCCAGCCATAAATGCCTCTATTTTTCTTTTTTTTAAATTTATTGGAGTGATGTTGATTAGTAAAAATTACATAGGTCCCAGGTGTACAATTCTTCACTACATCTTTTATGTGTTGTATTATGTGTTCATCATCCAGAGTCAGTTCTCTTTCCATCACCGTGTATTTGTGTCCCTGTCCCTTCTCCCTCCTCCCTTATCTTCAGTTAACTACTAAAACATTGACTGTGTCCATGAGTTTTGTTTCTTTGTTGCTTTTGATTGTATGTCAACAATCTAACTAAATTTCTCCATCCCTTTCCCTTATTTTACTCACTCTCCCATTCCCTGCATCTTAAAGAAGTCCCTCTAACATTCTTTGTAATACTGGTTTGGTGGTGATGTATTTCTTTAATTTTTCCTTATCTGAGAAGCTCTTTACCTGTCTTTTAATTTTGAGTGCTAGCCTTGCTGGATACATTATTCTTCATGATAGAGCCTTGGTTTTCATCACATCGAATATTTTCTGCCAATCCCTCTGGTAAAGTTTCTGGTGAGAAATCAGCTGAAAAATCTAATGGTGGGGGGAGGGGGGTCCCGGGTCCCTTTATAAGTTACTACTTGCATTTCTCTTGCTGTTTTTAGAATTTTCTCTTTTTCTTTAACCTTTGTCATTTTAATTATAATGGGTCTTGGTGTGTTCTTGTTTGGGATCATCTTGTTTGGAATGTGCATCTGGACTTGTATGTCTATTTCCTTTGCCAGGTTAGGAAATTTTTCATTCATTATTTCTTCAAATAATTTCTTGATCCCTTGCTTTACCTGTGTCCCTTTTGGTACCCCTATGATTCTGATATTCTTCTACTTAAAATTGTCCCAGAGGAATCTCAAACCATCTTCATTTTTCTGGATTCTCATATCTATCTGTCTTCAATGGGTGTTTTCTGCTGGCTTCTCCTGCAAATCACTGCTTTGTGCTTCTATTTTACCTAGTTTGGTGATTTTTATTCCCTTCTTCATTTCAGTTAATGTAGTCATTATCTCTCTCTGGTACTTTATAATGGTTTGTAAGTCTTCTTTAATGCTTGCTATTCTCTGTTGAAATGATCATTCAGTTCCTTAAGCATTTTTATAATCATTGCTTTGAGCTCTGTTTCTGATGGGTCATCTGTCCCCATCTCTTTAATTCTCTAGTTTCTCATTTTTGCAGCCTCTCTGGACCCTCACTGCTGCAGTTTCTTTGGCATTTACTTCTGATACTGAGCAGGCCAAGGTCTGTCAGGAGAGGGGCATTTGCAGCTCTGTTTTCTTCCTGTGGCTCCAGGGGTTGTGCAGGGAGTTTGGGCATGATTGTGCCTATCTGTTCTCAGTTTTCCTGTCATATGGATTCTGCCCTGAGCCTTGGGGTCAGTCTTGTTTGCTGGTCTTTCAAACCATCCTGGTTGTGGGCCAAGAAACACGCTTGGGAAGCCCCCCCTCTCCTTCTTCCCAGTTGTAGCACTCGTGCTGCATCTCCTCACCGCCCAACTGCTCCTCCTGCTCTGGGAACTGGAGTGAAGTCCGGCCGCTACCGTTGTTTGTAGACCATCTGCACCTCCTGCAGCTAAGTGAGGTAAGTGTAGTATCTCAAGCCCAACCTGTGGGGCTCCTTTTCTCTGTCCTGAGGACAGAGTGAGTCCTGGAGCACTCTCCTGCCACCTTCTTCCACCTTCCTCCCCCAGCAGTAGAGTTCCAAGTGGAGACCATGCAGCAGTGTCCCCACTCTTCTTTTTATTTCTCCTTTGTTCTGTCCACATTTGGTGCCCTAATGCGATGAGTGGGTTTCTTAGCTGTAATTGTGCATTGTGTAGAGGGTCTTGGTTGAGGTATAGGTGTTTTCTTAGTTGTAATCTCCAGAGGAGTTTTTTGGAGGTCCCTGTCATGCCACCATTTTGTTGCATCCCAAATGCCTCTATAAATATAAATATAAAGCTACTATAAATATTTTTTCACAAATCTTTTTATGGATATATTTTCATTTCTCTTCTCATGTGCCATGTTTCAGTCAATGAGACAATTGTAAAGTTGGTGTAATATGTTTTTCATATTACTTGGCTGGATATTTGCATTCAAAAGAAGTGAAAGCAGAGACTTGAACATTTGTATACCCATGTTTATAGCATTGTTATTCACAATAGCCAAAAGGTGAAAGCAGGAGTTCCCTGATGGTGCAGTGGCTTAGGGCTTCAGCGCTGGCGCTGTCAGTGCTGCGGCCTGGGTTCGATTCCCAGTCAGGGAGCTACCCACATACCAAAAAAAAGCAAAAAACAAACAAACAAAAGGTGAAAGCAACGTCTTTCATTGAGAGATAAATGGATAATCAAATATGATATATCCATACAGTGGAAGCATGGATAAACCTCAAAGAATTATGCTTTGTGAAGTAAGCCAATCACAAAAGGACAAATATTGTATGATTCTGCTTATATCACATGTCTAGAGAGTTCCAATTCACAGAAACAGGAAGCAGAAAGGTGGTTGTAGGGGCTAGGGGAAAAGGGGGATTGAGATTTAGTGTTGAACAGGTACAAAGTTCCAGTTGGGAAAAATGAAAAATTCTGGCAATGAATGATAGTGATGGTTGCACAACAATGAATGTGCTTAATGCCTTAGAACTAATAGTAAATTAATATTATGTATAGTTTATTTACCACAATAAAATAAAACAGTGATGTAAACAACTTTCCCATTTTGTAGATGAAAAATTAATCAAGATTTATGTGACTTTACACAGCTAAGAAGTGGAAAGGGTATTCAAATCCAAGGCTTTTTTTTTTTTTAAATCCAAGACTTTTTAACACCAACACTCAGCTTCTTTCTACTTTATCAGTTTTTGTTTGTTTATTTATCTTTAAGGTAAAATTTAGATACAGTGAAATGCATAGATCTAAAGTGTATGTTTAATGAGTTTTGATAAATTTTTATATGCATGTAACCACCATCCCAATCAAGATAAAGCACATTTCCATGAATCCAAAAAGTACTCTCATGCCACTTTCCATTCAATTTCCATTCCCTTTAGACAACCTTACCCTGATTTCTATTACCATAGGTTATATTTACCTTTTCTTCATCTTCATGTAAATGGAACCATTCACTAGTACTCTTTTGTGTTTGACCTCTTTGGCTCAACATGTTTTTGATGTTCATTCACATTGTTGCCTGTATCAATAGTTCATTCTTTTATTGCTGAGTAATATCCCATTTTGTAAGTATGCCACAATCTATTTATTCTTTCTCTTATTTATTTATTTATTTTTATGTGGGTAGTTCCCTGGCTGGGAATTGAACCCAGGCCGCAGCATTGACAGCGCCAAAGCCTTAGCCACTACATCACCAGGGAACTCCTCTTTGTCTTATTGATAGACATTTGGGTTGTTTCCAGTTGTTGGCTCTTATGAATAAAGCTACTATAAATATTTTTTCACAAGTCTTTTTATGGATATATTTTCATTTCTCTTCTCATGTGACACGTTTCAATCAATGAGACAGTAGCAAACTTGGTGTAAGCAATTGAAAAAGTGCTTATGTGTTTTCTCTTCGTCTTTCTAATCTTACCACTATCATAAGAACAAACAGAGGTTAGCCTACTTGAAGATAAAAGACTGTGTGGAATGGAGCCAAGTCATCCACACTGGAGCCATTCTAGACTAGTCAACCCAAAAGATGTTTATGAATTCATGAACAAGTTCAAGTGAGATTAGTCTACCCCAGCCAAAGTCAACAGAACTGCCCAGGTGACCCATAGAATCATGAGCAATAATAAATGGCAGTCCCTTTAAGCCACTGAGTTTGAGTTAGTTTGTTACACAGAATTATTGTGGCAATAGATAAGTTATAAACATCTATACCAGTTTTCTATTGCTACATAACAAATTACCAGAAATGTAATGCATTAAAACAACACAAATTTGCTATCTCATAGTCTTTATGGGTCAGAAATCTGAACATGGGTTAGTTGGGTCTTCTGCTCTGTTCTTACTGGGTGGAAATTAAGATATCAGCCAGGACTTTGATCTCATTTGGGGCTCAGGGTCCTCTTCCAAGATCACTGGTTGTTAGCCAAATTCAATTCCTTCCATTTGTAGGACTGAGGCTTGCAGTTCCTAGAGGTCATCCATCATTTTCTGCCACATGGCCCTCTCTATGTCATAGCAGTTGCTTTTTCAAGGCCAACAGGTGGGCGTCTCTGGTGCTTCAAATCTCTGTGACTTCCTCTATCTCTGACCCCTAGATCCCTTTCTAAAGAGCCCAGCTAATTAGATCAGATGCACCTAGGATAATTTATTTTTTGATTATCTTAAAGTCAATGAATTAGGGACCTTATACCTCTCCAAAATGCCCTCATTTTTGCCATATAAGTTAACCTATTCACAAGATTATATCCCATCATATTTATATGTCCAACATCTATACCAGTGGTGTCCAAACTTTTGGTTTCCCTGAGCCACAATGGAAGAGGAATTGTCTTGGGGCCACACATAGAATACACTAACACTAACAATAGCTGATGAGCTAAAAAAAAAAAAGTAATAAAAAAATTTCATAATGTTTTAAGAATTTGTGTTGGGCTGTATTCAAAGCTGTCCCAGGCTGTAGGTTGGACATGCCTGATCTATACCTTAAGAGGAGGGGATTTTCTAGAGTGTAAACCAAGGGGATGGAAATCTTGAGAGCCAACTTAGAATTCTGTCTACCACAATGTGCAAACGCAAACTATGTAATTTTTTAAGATAAAAAATATATATATTAAACAATGAAAACATATGTTGAACAATAAATATATATTTCTATAATATACAAGGGTGCCAAAAAATGTATACACATTTTAAGAAAGGAAAAAGCTGTATTAATATTGTAATACTTGGAGTTCCCTGACGGGGTAGTGGCTAGGCTTCGGCGCTGTCAACTCTGCAGCCTGGGTTCGATTCCCAGCCAAGGAACCACCCACATTAAAAAAAAAAATTAAATTGTAATACTCAATATATACCGACAACAAAAGATGAATACAAGTCACGTTTGAGTCCTGCAATTACAAGAGCTCAAAATTGTTATCATCAGCATCCAGACACTTCTGATTACAAGGAACTACTGCTTGAGCAACATTGACCAAAATGTCCATTTATATCACTGTGCATGCTATTTCAATTTCTTTCCAAAGTATTGCCAGTGTAGCCAGTTTTCTACACCACATCCTTTAAGGTCCCTCATAGGTAGAAGTTAAGGGGTGTTAAGTCAGGAGAACTTGGGGAGTTCCCTGTTGGTATAGTGGCTAGGCACTGGTGTTCTCAACGCTGCGGCCTGGGTTTGATTCCCAGCCAAGGAACTACCAAAAAAAAAAAAAGAAAGAAAGAAAAGAAGAACTTGGGGGAAACTCAAACAACGTTCTCGAATTTCAAATACCACTTCAAAATGGCCTTGCCCTCCTCCAACTGTGCTTCCACCAGGTTCTTTGACTGTCCTGCCTGTCACATGGTGACACCAGCATTCATTTGATTAGCACCATCTTTTTTTTTAATTAATTAATTAATTTATTTATTTATTTATTTTTTTGTATGTGGGTAGTTCCCTGGCCGGGAATCGAACCCAGGCTGCATCATCGACAGCGCCAGCGCCAAAGCCTTAAGCCACTACACCACCAGGGAACTCCAGCACCATCTTTTGAGGGAATGTCATACTATACATTGCTACCATAATTCAATTCATCTTCGGAAAGTAATACATAGCTAACATCCCTTAAAATGTGTATACATTTTTTGGCACCCCAGTATAATGGTATAATGGCACATATTATGTATTATATGTATAATATGATGTTACATGTTATAATTATAATATATAACATAAAACATATGGGTATAATACGCATATATGTAATATGTAATATAATTACCTTATTATTATATAATATGTTATGATAATATATTATGCTATACTTTATTATAATATATAATATAGTTATAAATGCACATTATATGATATATTAGATAATTTACATTATATAACAGTATATAATATATAACCATCATATAATACATTATATAATAAATACATATATAACATTATATAATGTATATACATGTATAACATATTTTGTGATGTTTAACATATTATGCAATGATGTACATATGTAACATATTATATAATGTATGAGATTGGGCAATTAATGTCTTGAACTCATCCTAGAAAAAGTGCTACATAATTCACTGCTGAAGATCACTATGGTCACCTTCGAAGAACTCCCTGTGGGAAGCTATGCACCAATGCCAGTGCCTAGTCACCCTTCAAAGCAAATTTGGAACTCTTTTTCTGGAATGGCCATCAGAGCTACCGTTGTACTCAAAATGTGACAATTAAGTTCACGAACTTGCCACCATGCACTTACATTGGCAGCACTGAACAAACAACTCAGTCATTGATGCATAGCTTCCCAAGGTGAGTAGTACTTCAAAGGTGACCATAGTGATTTTCAGCAAGGAGGCACCAGCACTTTTTCTAGGAGGGGTTTGCAAAATTTTTTTTTTTTCTTTTTGGTATGTGGGTAGCTCCCTGACTGGAAATCGAACCCAGGCCACAGCGCTGACAGTGCCAACGCTGAAGCCTTAAGCCACTACACCATCAGGGAACTCCATGAGTTTGCAAAATTAATTGTCTGATCTCATATGTCACGTTAGCCTTCAAATAAACAACCATTTGAAAGTTATCTTTTGTACAGAAAATACAATTCAATTAGTTTTATTAAATCCATCAAAGGAAAAAGAGAAGATTTAAGAAGTAGTTGGTGGAGGAGGGGTGCAAGGAAACTTTTTTGTTGGCCATTTTCACCAATTTTTCAACCTTTAAGGGGCTCATAATCTAAACTATCCTTAAACTGTACTTAAAAATTAACTAAAAGTGTACAGAAACAGCTCTAGAGCAAAATAAAGGCTAAATATAAAAGTACTTAGAAAAATGGAAATGACATATACAGATAACTAACTGAAAGGTCATAGAAGTCACTTCATTTTTCTCACTTGGTATACAAGTGTATATATGCAAAACAAAATATTTATGTTCATCTAAATCTAGCACAATTCAAATTTGTTCGTATGATTTTTTTTTCCCCTGGCTTGGAATCGAAACCAGGCCGTGGCATTGAGAGTGCCAAAGCGTAGCCACTGCACCACCAGGGAACCCCCTCATATGATATTCTCTGACTAAATCTGTTGTGCCAAGGAAAGTGGTGTGTCTTTGCCCAAAAGCATTCTATTGAAATATTATTAAAAAATAGCATATTTCAGTCTGTTTTTAAGTGAAAATGTTATAATGCTGGAGAAAATGAGTCATTGACTGAAAAGTAGAATAATTTTTCAAGAGCCATTATGGCAAAAACTCATAAACCGGGGAGTTCCCTGATGGTGTAGTGGCTTAAGGCTTCGGCGCTGGCGCTGTCAGCGCTGCGGCCTGGGTTCGATTCCCAGTCAGGGAGCTACCCACATACCAAAAAGCAAAAAAAAAAAAAAAAAAAAAAAAACAACTCATAAACCGAATGATCATTGTGTGAGGTAAATCTGTACTCTCTCCTTAACTCCAGATCTAAAGTTCTTATTGTTAGTTTATTGAAATGATATGTCCCATATCTAATCAATATAACAGTTGAGCTGCCATATACTAAGCAGTTGTGCGTCTGTCAAGGCTTTTAGATATATCATCTAATTTAAATCTTATTACTAGATACTGAAGATGAAAGTAAGGTTCAGAAAGAGGAATTAACTCGATCAAGGTCATACAACTAGGAATTAGCAGAGTTGGGAGTTGAACCCAAGTCTGTTCAAGTCCAAGGCCTTTTTTTTCCTCTTAGCATTTTCTTTTACCAGTCTAAAAGCCCATTGCTTATATGGGAGAAACAAAATGTTCTTAAAGTACAAGACCACTTTCCGTTCAAGTACAGCCTCTGCCACTTAATAGCTGCTCAGCCTTATGCAAGTTTCTTTTTTGTTTGTTTATTTGTTTTTGTTTTTTGGGGGGTTTTTTTGGTATGTGGGTAATTCCCTGACTGGGAATTGAACCCAGGCCACAGCGTTGACAGCTCCGAAGCCTTAAGCCACTACACCACCAGAGAACTCCCTCTTTTTTTTTATTATGCAAGTTTCTTAATCTCAGTAAAGCTCTTTTCTAGAGTACATCATCTATGTGTTGTGTGTATTATGTATTCATCACCCAGAGTCAGTTCTCTTTCCGTCACCATGTATTTGTGTCCTTGTACGCCTGGAACCTATGTAATTTTTACTAATCAATGTCACCCTGATAATTTTAACAATAAAAAAATAAAAATGTGGGAGTTCCCTGATGGTGTAGTGGCTTAAGGCTTCGGCGCTGGCGCTGTCAGCGCTGCGGCCTGGGTTCGATTCCCAGTCAGGGAGCTACCCACATACCAAAAAAAAAAAAAAAAAAAAAAAAAAAAAAAAAAAAAAAAAAAAAAAAAAAAAAAAAAAAAAAAAAAAAAAAAAAAAAAAAAAAAAAAAAAAAAAAAAAAAAAAAAAAAAAAAGCAAAAAATAAATAAATAAATAAATAAGTTAAAAAAAAAATGTGTTGTCACCTATAAAATGGAGACAGTAATTCCTACCTTATATGGTTATCTTGTTTGTTTTTATATGAATTAAATAGACTATGTTTGTGAAAATATATTTAGCAGCATTTAGTAAATTCTAAGTGTACCCTCCATAAATAATAGGAACATCTGGGCCTGAAACTTGTGTAACCTCAACCCATCTCCCTACCACCACCTATAAACCTACTCCTCATTTTGTGTTTCTTTCAGAGTTATGGCATCAACCACTTTGTCCAGAAAACTAAGTCATCTTTTATTTTTATTTATCCTATCTTTTAGCCCCATCACCACCCACAACTTCAAAACCAAATCAGTTATCAAGACCAATCTATTTATATTACAAAGCATCAATAGTCAAAACAGCTTGGTACTGGCAGAAGAACAGAAATAGAGACCAATGGAATAGAACTGAAAACCCAATCAATACCATTTTTGCAATGTCTGTCAGGTCATATCAACCATAGAAAAGACCTTCACCAACTGTTGTTGAAATATTTTCTTATAAAATTTATTTTAAAAAGACTTAAAAGGTTATATTAGTGAAAAGCAAATCTCTCTTCCATTATTGTCTCCCAGCCATCTAGTTCTCCACCACAGAGGTAGCCATTGTTTTTTTTGTTGTTTTTTTTTTTTTTTTTTTTTTTTTTTTTTTTTTTTTTTTGCTTTTTGGTATGTGGGTAGCTCCCTGACTGGGAATCGAACCCAGGCCGCAGCGCTGACAGCGCCAGCGCCGAAGCCTTAAGCCACTACACCATCAGGGAACTCCCACATTT